>JAQGAU010005298.1:0-10447 GCA_034698045.1 Paramacrobiotus richtersi
TTTCAAATCATACTTTTGATGCACGACTGAATTTATCGAGAGTTTTCTTCTTATTTACTTGCTCTTTGTTTACACACCTGCTGTTGATGCGCTGATGAAACTGCGGCTTACCATTTTTCTTTTTATTCCGTTTCAGCTTAGCGTGTTCAGATTATTTTAATGAGCAATAATTTTGCATTTAAATACTTTTCGGTGGTAAACTTAGTACTGAATTTTAGCGGTAAATATAGAGATAAAGGTGTTATTAGGATTAATGATTAAGCTACTGTCATAGTAGATGTTGCTTCAATGTTTGGTCGACTGAATATCTTCATTTGGTCGATCGTATTAGTGTTTTACATTTGTATTTACAGTATTAACTATTTATTATATAATTCCAGTATTTATGAATCTATGTATTGTGTTCACAGTATCACTAAAAAGCCTTATTGTAAACAACCGGCTCAGCAAGTCGGACCATATCATTATGCAGTTTGCAACGGGTTTCGTAGTAAAGAGGCGGAAATCTGAGAGGACTTCCTGTTTCAGTTCAGTTTCTTCTGGTTCGGTAACAAAAGTCCGAAATGCGTACGTACATGAATGTTAACAAAACTTTTTAGTTCTTTTTTTAGAATTGTTTAATGTTTACATGAATATTCTTACGCTTGGGTTATGTTTTTATGTTTGCGCGCTTTGAGCAACCAGATAGGCACTTAAATTGTTCCTCTAAAATAGATTTTACGGTGGTCCAGTGTAGCAATGCTTGGTTGGACATCGCGTCGGCTGCGGTTCGATTCCATGCTGCTGCAAATTTTTTGTATTTTTCGGTACTTAACCGTGTTCCTTGATTTATATAATTTTCACTAGCCCTTGAGTGCCACTGGTTGGCTTGGCTACTGATGAATAAACTCAAACTCAAACTCAAACTCATAGAATTCGTGTAATTATTCATAACTTTACATTGTACGATAATAGTCATCGGGTGTAACTCCGCATAAAATTTAATAATTAATTATCCTACTAATTATTAATTCTTGAAAAAAATCGTCTTTTGATAAACGCTGTATGGAAAACTGCACCAGTAGGAGACAACAGTTTTGCGAATGCGCATGTATTTGAATTGAGCAGTGGTATCTGGATATTAAACGTCCGACGATGCAAATGTAAGGGCCCTACGGTAGCCGATCTCGTCCAGATTATGGCGTCGCTAATCTTGGCAAAAGTGAGATGCCTATACCCTGGGGTTGTGAAGTACCGGTGTTCAGACCTGGGCAGATGGTGCTTGGAGCGCCAGCAAACCTACCAGTCACTGTCCGGTCACAGCATAGAGTAGATGCCTAGCGATGACCTTCATCGTTGTCGTCGTGGGCGGGAAGACGGCAGTGTATGCCAGTGTATGCCATGTCTCAACTGTGCAAAGGCAACATGTTACAGGTGGAATATTTTGTGCCGAACTGTCGGGAAATGCGTGGGGCGTCGTTGAAACCAACCGAACGAACCCAAAAACAGGTCGATCCCTGAGATGAACACAGCATGGCAAGCGGAATCCGGATCGGATGTCAACTGGTTCAGCTCAGCTCACCGACCATCCGGCAGATCGCAAGGCTACATTTGTCCGATTTATGCTTGCTGCTTGTGATATCGAACAATTCACAGCTGCAAACCCGATTCTACGTTCTAGTTGCGGTCGCGAACCTACATGACTGTATACCCGGTGGCGCTAATTTTTTGTCACTCTGCGCGAAGTTAACTCTCGCCCCGAAATGCGATTACCATAGACGTTCAACTGAATAAGCATTACTGCCGTTATACTTTTCAACACCAGCTTTTTTTATAATAACTCGAAAACTTGTCATAATTTTGACGTGCAGAAAGTAGGTACCGCATACGAACACATATTCGCTTTATAGTTATTTTTATTCGTAATTCGTTCATCAACTTCCGCACTGCCGAATTTTCGACGCAACAATGATTTAAGTCGAAAGCGAAACAACTAATTAACAAATTTACATGATTTGGGAGTCATACAGTACATATTATTATGTCATCCATGTAACAATCGCATGGTAATTCTTGATTTCTTTTCACTCCACATGATCATGAGCCAAGTCCTTCCTGCTGTCAACCATGGCATTGCAAGGCAAATCGTAGAGTTGTGGCTGTATATATATATTGATATTCTTCGATTGACTAAAAAAATACGGCAGCGATTAAAAACCTTTTTTTGGGTCTCATTTATTAAGTTTATTTATTTGAATGTAAAGGGGATATTTATTGTAACTTATTAATACAGATTTTTTGTCATGTATCTGAGCTTCATTGATCGAAACCTGCGCGAAACCAAAACATTCTGTGCCAAAAAGATTTGTGCTAAATTAAAAACATAAAATTACTAATTCCCTGTCCGTCGATGGACAAGGGATTATTATCAATTTTTACTGAAAATAAAAATATGATAATATACATAATAAAATAAAAAACAGAATAACATGACATAAACATAAATAAAATAAAGGTCGGCCGTATGACCGCCAATATTGTAGTTGTGGTATATATTGACCTTTTTGTTGTTAGATCGTTTCCTATTGTCCGTTGCATCATTTGGATTAAGCAGCACTCCCTATATGATCTGCTGCCAAACAGAAATGTCAATAAAAGTGGCCAATTATGCTGCTGCATGGGATACACATGTTACAAGCTATTGTGCAAAGTCCCAGGATTTATTTGAACAATAGCCGATTATTTCCAGTATTATTCAACATATTTTTATAGTACTGTGTAAAATCTCGATTAGTTTTCACTCAGTTATTTTGCGCATATATAGAAAGTAAATCTACAAAATTGTTGGAATTGCTAATATCTAACATCTTCATATTATTTGGAAGTGTGGGAAAAAATTTCATCGCGTTCTTTAACGAATTTTGAACAATAATTATTTTATCAAGAATGTTGTCACATACTGTACCCGGCGCTCATGTTGATCACGCAAGCAACGTCACCGACGTGACCTTTGCAGGATTGCGCAAATTGTCCAGCATCGGTTGTTTATTCAATCACAATTCGTTGTGGAAATAGTACTCGTTGTTCAGCTCGTTTAAAAGAATAAATATCTTAATTTAAAACACAAGAATTTTTTTTTATATTTGCATGAATTGTGTTCAAGCCGAGGAAGATTGTACATTGTACTGAAGTAAGTGTGTTGCAGAGTACGCTAATTTTAAGGTACAATAAAAGCGGCTATGGAAGCATAAAAAGCTAAATAGAGGAAGAACAATAATGTTTACTGTAGCACTAATTTTGGTGTGCGTATAGGAAGAAAAGATCCGCTCGTAACCATCCACTTTTCTACGATTTTCACTAGTGCAAGTTTCTTGCTGACGAAACGCTGACATTCTGGCGCAACAAATTCTCACATACGAGTAACACTTACAGTATGGAACAAACTATAATAACAGAACCATAAGCTGACCATTTACAGGAAATTTGTACAAAAATTTAGTTACCATTCGTTTTTTCTTGGGATACCAAATTTAATCAGGAAAATTTGTATTAAAAGTTCAGAGCTAATACAGAAAAACAGGAACTAATAATACTGCAGTAATATGTGATAAGACAGCTAATTAGATGCCATCCGTGGCCTTCTTCCACTTGCTGTTAAAGCTCCGCACAATGCTGGCAATTTGCTCTACACAATATTAGCCAATCACCATTTTATGGCATTTTCTACCTGTAATTCATTTATTTGTTTGTAATGATTTTCAAAAAAAAGTTCCTGTTTAAAACGGAGAACGACACCCGGTAAGACTGTAAGACTAGTACTGACAACAACAACTTCTCTGGTATTTTTTGCCGTCAGTTAATGGCAACAATTTTCAGTAAATTGTAAATCTTGTTATTAAATTGTTACTAAAATAACACTTACCTTCGGAAAATCGTAAATCACAAAAAAAGTTAATTGCTGCAATTATTACGCTGGCAAATGGTTAACGGGAGTCAACTAATCCAGAGCCTAATAGACCAATAAAGCCACTGATCTACGATATTTCCCAACACTCGCAAATGATGTTGGAAAATTTCGTAGTTCGGTGGCTACGTGCTGGCGGTTTTACCACTCGCGTTCCATTACTAGTAAACTGACTAAGCATTACGGGTATCATACGTTTCAATAAAAATCTCTTTTTTTTTGACTTGAAAATTTCTTATAATTTTAACTACTGCAGAAACGAAGTGCTCGAAATCATCAATACCGTTACAAATTATCATATGTACATTGATGCTGTTGGGATACAACTCGGCTGATCTACGCAACCCAGTACAATTAATGCAGTACAAAAGTTCTATTCTACCGACTGCCACTTTTATCTAATCATTTTTTTTATACAATTACATATCACGTCCATAAATTTTAAAATTTTGGCGACCATAAGCATCATGAATTAATCTGCCGACACAACGACCGTCTAGCCCGGGTTGAAAAGGTGAATAAAAATATCAGTAAGGCGGAAATAATTCTTATACAGTAAGTTTGAATTGTCGGCAATGTACCCAACACTGCGTTGGTCTTGATTATACGAAAAAAAAGTACGTGATATCTTGAAATAAACTCGGAAGAACTTATAACTGTTTTTTCTCTGCCTGATGAAAGAAGACGCCAATGGATCGATCGAAAACTGTGTGCCGTTACACTACGGTACCTCATATCTACCAGTGCAGTAGCACAGATCGCTGTTTGCAGTTTTTGGGTTAACGAGATTAATAAGTACTTGGAATATCTGTACAATGCAGAAATTACGAAATTTCAAGGAACAATTATCCACTATTGCACAGTGTTGATTCTTACTGAATAATGGAAAGACAGATGGCGCACAAGTCTTAATAGTAGTCAAGTGTAGTGAAAACGTTGAAACTGATCAAATTAAATCGTTCACTTATGAGCGCGGTAACATTCCGGCGCGGTGACCTTTCGGTGGCGTAACAGATCGGAGCCAAAACATTTCGGCGCAAGCGCCTTTCTGCGATGCTGAAAGTACGTACGATCAAGTTGAAATGCCTTCATTCTGGAAACGAACTGATGACAGTGGAATGTTGTTGTTTGTAGTATTTTGAGATACATTTAGTCGCTCACTTGGCTATTGATTGATAATTCACAATTCAACTCGAACAACACGATAGCAGATGTTTGCACTCGCCATACAAAGCAGCGTAGTAAATTTTGTTTCCCACATGTCACACGAGCAACTGTTTCACAGATGGAGCGTCGATATGTGAGCACTACTGCGCAGGCTTGTTCTTTGCGTTTCTAAGTGACCTCTAAACGCGCGACGCCATTTTGTTGCACGCTTGAACAGTGAACATTGCGGGCCCGTGTCGCTGCAAGATATCGAGCCGAAGCGGCCGACGCCATTTTGTCAACCACGCTGCCGCGCCTAAACAGTTTAACATAGTGCCGCTAAGAATACTGCAGCTGCGCATGCAGCTACTAGTACAGAGAAGACACAAAGGGAAACAGTGGACCAGAAAGGTCAAACTTGGTGGAAAATAAAACTGCCGTTGGATCTTCAAGTAACGTTATTTATGATTTATCAAAATTTATCAATACAAAGACAGCTTATTTCTGTTGAAATTATCATACTAAATTTATTACTATATTAAATTTATCAGATTATTAAACTTATTGATTATTGAATCTAGAATATTAAATTCATTAAACTAAATTTAATATGTTTCATTAAGTAATAAATTTAGTAGATTAAATTTGTTATATTGGATTTATTATATAATAAACTTATTTTATTAAATTTGTTACATTGAACTAAATTTATTTAAAATTCTTTTATCACCATTAAATCTAATTGCCAACTTTGCAATTGTGAATTTATTACTTATCAAGAACATTACTGTACCTGAAAGATCAGCAACAATATATTGTGCAGTTTTTGCCTAAACATCAGAAACCAATTTCACCGTGACATTGCCGAGGGTTACTGCTATTAAAATCGTGGTCAAAACACCGGTCATAAACATCAAGCACTATGTTTTATTTTCTCACTAGCGTGAAAATATACAGGAACATTGATGTGAAATGTGGATCTGGGTGTGGTCAGCGTGCATCTACTTCATAAGTATACTGTTGCAAGTCTCATTCAAGATGTTATGAAATTTCGTAGTTCGGTGGCTACACGATCTGTATTTGGCATTCCATTAAACTGACTAAGCTTTATTGAAGTGACACTTTGCAATACTCAACAGCAATTCTTTTTATCATTTCAAAATTTCTCTTAATTTTCACTACCAGAAAGTTTGTACCCTACACCAATTCCGAGCTGTTACGACTTATGACACATTTATAATTCCTCGAGATTAAAAATCCGTTAATCGATGCAACACCTGGTGCAATGCAGTAATTAAAACTGTTCTGCTCCCGACAGTTACTTTATTTAATCATTTAAAATACGATTACCGTGTCAATAAAATGTAACTAATAATTAATCACCGAAAATCTTTTTACTCATTTTTCATAATATTCTTATCTGGGTATCGATACTCTGCCATCATACCCTGCGTAACTCGGATACGCGAATAGATATTTAAAAAAACGCTGAAATTAATCTAAATGTAAAGGTTCACGTTAAAATTACAGTAAAATAGTTCATGTTATTTCTGTTTAATTTAATTCTGGTTTTTCCCGAATTGTTCAGATGCCGTTTAAATCATTTTTTAACAGATGCAAGTCCGTTATAGTCATTCGTTTAAAAACTAGTAAAATATCAAGCAGCATAAAAATAATCAGCAAAATCAGAAATACTAAGCTGAAGCAATTCTTTGTATTCTTTTTGTACTGAAAACTTGTACAGGCAAACAAAGTTCTAAATATTTTGATTTAATGCTGTTAGTGTTTCAATTACTTTGACAACAATCAATAAAAGCTTCATGTATTTGCAGTATTAACGTTACTGTTACTGTTACAGTTATTACGTAATTACAGCATTTATGCATCTTTGTTTTGTGTTTTGCAGTATCACTAGAAAGCCTTTACGCGGAAAACCAGCTCAGCAAGCTCGATCATTTCATGTTGTAGTTTGTATAAGGTTTCGTAGTGAGAAGGCCTGTAAGGAGTTCCTGTCAGTAAACTCAGTTTCTTCTGGTTCGGTAACAAAAATCCGAAATGCGTACGTATGTGCACGTTAACAAAACTTTGTTAGTTGTTCTTTTAAAGTTTTTTAATGTTTACATGAATAGTTTTGCGCTTCTGTTTTGATGTTTATATTTTTATGTTTACGCTTCGAGCCAACTAACAGGCATTGAAATAGTTGCTTAAAACTGGTTTTACGGTGGTCCAGTGTAGCGATGCTTGGGTTACAGACCGCGTTCGCTGCGGTTCGATTCCCCTGTGCTGAATTTTTTTGGCATTTTCGATGTACAGAATTAAAAACCTTGTTTTTTGATATTTCTACATAATTCGTAGAATTATTTGTACGAATAAGAATACAGTTTAAAGCAACTTTACATTTTCATGTAAAAGTCATCGGGTGTCACTCAGTCTTAAATTTATTAATTAATCGGTCTCCGTTGCCTGCTATTCCATTCGTTTCTGTGGCGTTATCCCAGCTATAAAACCGAGGAAGCGGGAGTAGCTGGTGGAGAAGTCGGTGCAAACAGCGAGTGCACTTACGGCGAAAAAATACCTAGTCGGTTCCGTTTTGGAACGTTCCAGCAGACCTCTTGCATGAAGTCTCATGTACAAACGATGGTGCGCACTGTCGTACTAGTATGTGCAACGGTATGTCAAGTGTAGTTCCGATATAGTTTTGACAACCGTGGTGACAATACGAGAGTGGAAAGATCGATCGGAAGATTTCCGCGGTCGAACGAGTGTTCGTTCCCACATCGTGATAACAGACAGTCGGAAATTCCCATCTGAGAATATGGTAGAGCTATAACCACTGTTGGTTTTACGACTGTGGAAATTACGCTGTTACCTGCGTACGTGCACTGAGTTTAAAATACTGACAGTGCACTGAGCTCTAGCTTTTAATTTAAATTTTAATAAACAATCCGCGGAGATGGAAGCGGAATCGAAGCCCCTCCCAGGTTCGGAGTCATCGTCACCTCTCGACACTTTCCACCGTTGGATCATCTTGCAGCGCATCGATTTCTTTTTTTCGCAAGTACTCCAGTGCCGCCAAAGGGTAAATCTTTCCTGGATGACAATCCTTCTCGTTCGGTCAGCCTGCGAACAGACAAGAGTCATAGACGATACATTTCCGATTATGCGGGTAAGAAGATGACGCAAAATCGCGACAACGACCGGGTTAAAGCCGCACTAGTACTGGATCGGGTAGAAGGTTGATTTACTGAAATTCATGGCCTTGTACTTTCCAAATAAATTTCTGTGTGTTCATGTTTAAATTTGCGTTTTTTACGAATTCTTGTCACTTACGGTGTTACAAACTGCATAAGTTACTCGATGAATATCGTAGTGAAGTGGCTGGTTTGACATACACGTTACAGCTTGGCAGCTGTTTCTTATGCTATATAGATGATGATCGGCAAAATTATTGGCATGCAGTGTAAATGTGATGTGTAGTTTTTTTAATTCTACAACCGACTCGTATCTGGCCAGGAAACAACTGGCCAACTGCAATGTTGTACCACAGATAACAGTAACATAGATATTATTTGCTAAGGCAGCTCACAAAATACAACATTTTGTATAATCACGAGAACATCACGAATGTGTTCAAACTCTAGGATTAATTTGGCGTCGTCAGTATTTTTATAAACGCATAATATTGTGATTGCACTCGGTAGGGTATTGATATGGCGAGATTACGTGTCGGAAGTGAATGCGGAACTGACGAGAGCGGAGGATACTTACTTCATTGCACTGCATATTTCTAGATTGAAAAATGAACTATTGAGATGCATTGATGATCGACAAATTGCCATGCAGTGCAGACAAGGTTACAAAACGCAACGAGACGGAATGCAAAATTAGCATCCATTTAGTGGAAAAATATTAAAGAATCTAACAATCTCACTCCAGTCTGCAATGCAACATTACAGTATACACTGGCACGGACAGTACGTCTAAATAATGCCACTACTCTACGCCGTTCCTGACTTTTTGTTCTCGCCACTGCAGGAGCAAATCCACTGCAAATAATTCAGAGTATGGGCGCGTATGAAGAACAGACAACTCAATAATACTGCTCATTTTTATTTAAATTATTTCCCGAAATTTATCTGCATCTGATCAGCAAGATAATTAACACAGTTAACAACATAATTGTTTGCAAACAGCACAGACACGATTTCCCAAGCTGAATCGTACAGAACTATAGAACAATGTGACCCTTGGATAATTATAGTAGCTGTATAGTTGCAGACTTGCAGTAAATATATAGATCAACGTAATCTTTGATTCTGAGGAAATAATAATGTATTTGATTTAATTATGATGGATTAAATTATTTACAAAAGTAAGAAAGATATATATATATCCTGTATGGTTATTTACGATTTCGCCACTTACTGTATTTGTTCCATTTAACAATTAATTTCAACAATTATCCAGCCGACGCGCAGACACTGCGATGTAGCGATTTGATATACCACCCATTACCCGTTGATGTAAAACCTTCTATCAAAGATTTCTTAAATAAACACAATCTACATGAAATATGCCGCATCTTCATGTACCAAATAGTAATTCCACCTTTCCGCCATTCAAATCGTCTCTGTAACATTGTACTATATATATGTACAAGAAACACCTTCGGCTGCCGCCTCAGGGTTTCTTGAGATCAGTGTTCAGAATTAATTCCAAAAACTAAACATCATCAAAACAAATGTTCGGTCTCATCCGTCATTGTGATCTCTTGCTTAAACAATGCGTTGCTTAAACAATGGGCACGTCTAATCGAATGACTTTGGCTGTTTATTTCGTCAGTTCCGCTCGATTGCTATTGTCTTAATCGGGAATCCAAGTTATTTTTTTGGGTTTTATTGATTGTTGGTGAACGTGATCAAAAAGCGTTTCTGGATGTCTTCAACGCTTTGATGTGACCGGCAAAATTGTCCGGACTATAAGACCATCCGGACGACAAAACTCCCTCCGGCGTAAGCTTTGCCCACCATGACTACGGCGTTTGGTTTCTGAGACTCCGCGTGCTTTGCTCTGAAGGTCATTCGCGCATTTATCCGGGCTAGATAAAGTGAGCAGTTTCGACAGAACACTTGTTCTGGAGCCCAGTAAATAATCGCCTTCGCCGGACGGCTTGCACCGGACACTTTTGCCCGTAGAATTCGACTATCTACAGGGATGTGAAAAAATTGTCCGGATGATGAGGCTAATCATTTATGGTTATGCGGCAAAAGTGCCCGGCTGTAACCCACTATTTACTGTGCTCAAGCAGAAATGTGCGGACGGCCTTCAATTTGGTTTCCCTGGAGCACACGGATTCAG
>JAQGAU010005299.1:0-10444 GCA_034698045.1 Paramacrobiotus richtersi
ATGTAAAAATTTCTTTATGTAAAGTGACCCACAAAAATTTCTTTATGCGAAATTTTCTTTATGTAAAGTGTACCTGGCCTTACTGGTTGCTATCTGTATAGTCGTCGTCACTATATCCGCCATGGCGGTTCTGTGAACGGCTCCACCCATTACGGTTCTGGGAACGGCGGTTCGGGGAGCGGCGGTTGGGGGAACGGCCCAACCCGGGGCGGTCCTGGGAACGGCTCCACCATCGGCCAACCTACACGAGATGTTTTCATGGTAATTAATAGATCAGCCCGAGCGGAATCTGCGCGCTGAACATGGTGTACTGTTTTCTTTTTTTTCCTGTTTTTTCTCGACCGAAGCTAAACGGGGGTCCTCTATACTTAGCTAAAATAGGTTTCGTGTTGGGTATTTGTCGGTCGGTCGGTCGCAGACGACAGATAATAATTTAAATAATAAGGGCATACTATGTAATAAATAAATATCTTCCCTTTTATATACCTTTAAATATGAAATATTTTTCTATTTCTATACGTTAAAATATCAACAAACCCAGGCTAACCAGTGAAACAGCTAGAATAGCTGTTTTATTTGTTTTGAACGGAATATTTATTACACATACTTAGGCATTCGCTGAAGTGCTTGAAAAAAATAAAGGTCGACAGAAAAACATCACCCAAAATCGTTGTAACAAACTGGTGTCATGCAGCGCAGCAGCTTTCTGCTTCTTCGCTTCGGTCTGCTTACGGTAATGCACCTATCGGTGAGTGTACTTTCCTATTGTTTTTGTGACGCGTGTATGGCTGTTTGTCGAGAAATTTTGAGCGGTAACGTACGGTACATACATAATATACCACGAACATGTAAATGGACGCACATGGCAATGGCCATGGGCGCTCATGAACGGCCAGTCCTGCTTATGCCGTTCATAGCATGCCTATGAACGGTCAGACAGTGAGGTTCACATCATTTAACAACAACCGCAAATTTGCTAATTGTAATTCTTGCTGTAGTTGTGGCTGTTTTATATTCCTTTTCGTTATTCATGGTCAGCCCGAGGCGTTGTAGATAAAACTTGTGGACTTGTAATACTAAACAAACAGTGAAGACTGTTCACTCAAGACCGGCTGCCAGTTGCGCACTTTCTCGTTTTTTTTTACGAGAAATGTTTCCTAAATGTTTTAACACTTTGGTTGGCGCGATCAGATGTGCCAGGCATTTATTCAGTTTAGATCCTATGTGGATTTCCAAATTAAACCGTTCTGTTTCGACGTTTTCCGTGCCGTTTACCGCCGAGCGATACTCTGTAAAGCGGCGATCATTCGACAACATAAACGAAAAAGATCTTGCATTGTTTCGGGAGATACTGGGCAGTGACAATGTCCTCACCGATAAAGATGATTTGGAGCAATATAATGTGGATTGGCTGAAAATATGTCGCGGTAAAGTAGTTCACTGTTTTGCTGTTTGCATCGTGAACTAGCTGGAAATTCACAGGACAAAGCAAAGTGGTCCTGCGTCCGAAGAAAACGCAGCAAGTCTCCGCCATCCTGAAGCACTGTAATGAACGAAACATCGCGGTCTGTCCCCAAGGCGGTAATACAGGCCTCGTGGGCGGAAGTGTCCCGGTGTTCGACGAAGTGGTCATCAGCATGGGCCTCATGAACAAAATATTTTCCATTGATAAAATTTCTGGTATGAGAAGTTCAGTTTCTGTAGTGTATATAATTAATTATACGGTTACGTTAGTTACACGTTTGTTATGATTTTTCGTCTACCTGCACTTGTTTCACATGTTAATATATTCCCTTCGATTATGTATTTGGGGGTTAGGCGTTGCAGTTGCTGAAGCAGGGACCGTTTTGGAGACGCTGGAAAATCAGGCAATGGAAAATGGACGTTTTGTGCCGTTGGATTTGGGAGCGAAACGATCATGCCATATCGGAGGTCACGTGATGTGTTCTTGTTTTTTATCGCTATACGGAATCAGCGCTAGTTTCTGTTCTAATGAATGAGTCTACTGCAAATTCTTGTTTCGAAACATGTAGGAAAAAACCTGCTATTCTTTAGGCGTTTCATGTACCGTCCTCCTTAAACGAGTTACATGTGTAATGGGTAACATAATAATTCACGTGCAGGAAATGTAGCAACGAATGCCGGCGGATTGCGGTTTTTGCGCTACGGATCACTGCATGCTAATGTACTGGGATTGGAAGTGGTAAGTCAGTATCCACTGTAATTTCTACCATACCCCCGTTGTTGTTTTAGCGATACGTTTGTTGTGCTTTTTGTAAACCGGTTTTCATTTTGAAGGTGTTAGCTGATGGAACTGTCCTTCCATTTAACACAAATATGAGAAAAGACAATACGGGATACCACTTGCACCATTTGTTTATCGGTAATAACCATCGGTAATTAGCTGATATAAATAACGTTGGGTTTATATCCTTCGCGTTTTGCAGGTAGCGAAGGCAGCTTGGGGATTATAACTCAGGTCGCTTTGCTGTGTCCTCCACGTCCGACATCGATCAGCTTGTGCTTGTTAGGTATATGAAGCGTATGTCCGTTTAATCTGAAACTATTCCGTATGCACTCCGAATAATATTATCCAGGAGTGAATTCATTTGAGGATGTTCTGGAATGCTACCAACAGGCCGGAAGGAAACTGACCGATATCATGTCCGCTTTTGAATTTCTTGATACGGAATGTTTTAATGTATCGTGTGAGGAGCACAAAGTGCCCGCTCCGCTGACAAAATTCCCCTTTTATGTTATCATTGAAGTGTCTGGTTGGCAGCCAGAAGCCGACTCGACTAGGTTAAACGGCTTATTGGATGAACTGATGGGGAAAGGGTTGGTGTTGGATGGTATTGTGACGGATGAGCCGTCCCGAATGCAGGTAAAAAATCCTTGCAGTTTTGCACACCTGATCACAGACAGCGTTCCCGTGAAAGGCTGTTCACTACAACTGTCACTACATTTTTACCCAGCAGTCCATTTGGTTTAATTTGTTTTCGTTAAGTGCGATTTTCTCATAATCTATCATATGCACAGAATTTGATAGACTTGTTTTAATTAAGCTTATTTTTTTTAAATTTTAATGATTATATTCATTATAATCTTAATTTTAAAACAGCTGGATGATTTGAATGGATACTGAATCGTTTT
The DNA here is from genome assembly GCA_034698045.1 of Paramacrobiotus richtersi. NCBI lineage: Eukaryota > Metazoa > Tardigrada > Eutardigrada > Parachela > Macrobiotidae > Paramacrobiotus > Paramacrobiotus richtersi. Next base: position 3,154 of record JAQGAU010005299.1, read on the forward strand.
TGTACATGTGCAGTGGCTTATTTTTTGGACACGGGATTTGTTTTTGTACTGAAACTAGCTGTTTTAAATAATTTTTTCAGACCGTTTGGAAAATTCGCGAGGGTGTTGGCGAAGCATCATGCCGTCGTGGATATTGCTTCACATATGACCTGTCCATTCCAAAACGCCAGATGTATCAGCTGGTTACCGATATGAAAGAACGGTTAGGCTCCAACGTCATATTTTCCGCTGGATTTGGGCATTTGGGAGACGATAATCTGCATTTGATTATTACTGCCGGCGATTACACAGCGGAAGTCGCACAAATGATCGAACCGTACGTCTTTGAGTGGACGAGTGACAAAAACGGTTCGGTATCGGCGGAGCATGGTTTGGGTTTCAAGAAAAGAAATGCCATACACTACAGCAAATCGCCAGCATCAGTAAGCGTTATGAAGAAGATGAAAAAACTTTTCGATCCCAAGGGAATCCTGAATCCGTATAAAGTACTGCCTGACGATGACCCCAGCGGCGAACAGTAATGTCCTTCGGTCAGCGTGCCGAAACCATTCCAGTGCGTCTGTGATCGATTTAAAAATCAGTGGTGTATCGGTTTGATGTTTGTGTATTTCATTGTGGCATGGATATATACGATGTAATTTTGCGAAGCCCCTGCTGTATATTTAATTTGTACTTTTCGGATTTACCGTGACAGTGAATTAGTACAGTAAGCTAATTAAAAAAACACACAGTTAATGTAGCACGAAAATCCGCGTGAGTACTTGAAACGGAATACAATCGATATCGCACATTCTCTATCACAGCATTATTCACAGAAAATACATCACAAATCCAAAAGAAAAATAAGAGCGATCGATACTAAAGCTTATGCTAAGCTCATACTCCATGTTTTAAGGAAATAAAACAGTTTTAAGCGAAAAATATTTTATAACGTATGAGGGCTCGTTGTTTTAGCATTACGTCCGTGAAACAAAAAAGTATGCACAAATAAAACATTCTCACTGAAGCATGTTTTAAGACGAAATGAAACATGTTTTAGTAGGGAGGGACTTTTTTTCCTCTTAATATGTTTTAGCAGTTGAACAGTCCCAGCGCTGCCGGATGCTCACAAGGTCGTAATTTAAAGGAAAATAAAAAATAGTGATTCGGTTACAAATCTTACAATATCATCAGAAAGAAAGCGAAACGGAACAATTCAGGAAAATGTCTCTTGATTACGTAGCCACTTTTCGGTCGTTTTTCGGGGCATACACCAACTTCAGAAATTTTCCAAATGTCATCAAGATATAATCGGTCAACAAATTTCTTGTGAGTGCGTCGAGGATCTCGCAAGAACTGTCAGTTGCCAATTGAGTTGCTGATTTGGTTTTCCAGCGCTGTGACTATACTTTTGACACACGGTGGATAATCTTTCGGCTCTATCAGAGGACAGAAGGATTTATCATCTTTGTACTGCTGCTTATTGATATCCGCTGAGGAGAGGCAATATGGTGCGAGAACGTTGTCGATAATGTCTTCCAAGGCCTGCGCCTGTTCGGGAGTCATTTTATCTGGCCTGACTCGGGTGAGTACTTGGAACTCTGGCTTCTCACACATTCCGCTTTTATAGTTGGGTTTCAGGCACTGACTTAGGAAGTGGACAACGGCGGTGTCCATATACAGTAAGCTGAAGTCTTGCGTTGCTGAAAGTGATGCACACGTAAGCTATATCCACAGATTTATTTGACAATTTTTAAGAAACGATACACTGCGACATTGGTGTCAACGTGTCATCAGTATCAGTTCGTTTACGATACTTGCATATTCAGGCATTACGTGGGCCGCATTTGATATGCAAAGCAGGATGGATGGGCATTAGTGTCGAACGACTCACCAGTCACATGAGAAAATTATTTTGAACCGGATTATGTTGGTTAAGTAATAAATGGGCAGAACTCGGCCAGCCAACCAAAAAGATCGCTGGAAAATCGAAAGGGCAGTTCAAACTTCAAGAAATGCGAAACTGTTTTAAAAATGTGGGTCTCGTAAATATTCAAACCGTAACATTAGTCAGTTTGGACATAATCTAATACCAGAGTTTTCGGTCGCATAATAAGATTGTCGACACTCATTTCGCGTGAACTATCGGATCACATTCCGTCGGAATGATTCCGAGTTGGCCAATCGTCTTAGTTTTTGATGTGTTAACACAACCATAATTTCTGCGTTTTTAGCTTACTGGGGACGTTGTAGTTATCGAGCGATGTCAGTTGTTTTCCCGAGTACTGTCCGTTAGATCCACATAAACCAATGAAGAAGCGATTGACGCAGTTTGACGTGTTGTCGTTATACTGCCGAAACTGCGCCACAATTCCCATAGCTGGTACCATTGAAAAGGGCAGCGCGGTGCGGTTCAGCGCGGTCATAAAGGAGACTTGGTTGGTTGACGCAATGCCGGACTGCCCGTATTTGTACCATGTTCCAGCTAACTGCAAGAAAAATGGATAAGTTTGATCGAGGTTTACCAGGCAAAGTGTGGAAAACTGCTCATCTTAAAAAGAAAAGGATACAGTACATCAGGAATATACTCTGTAAGACTGTAGATGCTAAACATGTACTTTTGTTGCCAAATTCGTACCAGTGATGTATCGGGATTATAGACAGTATTAACCATGATCGGAAGTCCGCAACCTTTCGCTTTCTTCGGCGGCTGTGCGTACTGGCCATGGACTGATATAACGGTCGAAAGTGGCAGTACGACTGTGAAGAAAAGAATAGTCAGTCACAGTTTAGAACCGAATGCGAAAATGCATTAGTGAGCCAATTAAAATAAAATGTTAATATTTTGTTGCTCGGATACAAGGGGTGGGGGGGCCTGGTAGTTTACTGCATTTAGCTGAACAGTCTGGCAGTTTGGTAGTTTTGCGGTGGTAAAGTTTTGCAGTCTTTCAGATAAACAATCTGGCACTTTCGCAGCGTTATAACATTCAGAATTCTACCAATTTCTGTACGTATGTGTGACGTACTTGTAATGTACAGAAGTAAAGGGCTTGCTGTACATTAATACTATTGGTATGTACTGTTCTACATGAAACGGTACTTTTGAACTGTACTTTAATATCAATTTCACGTCGTAAAGCCTGGAGAGTACGATATTGTACCAATGTTTTAGCAACGAGTGCGGTATAATTAAATTTTAACATAGCGAAACGCAAGAAGCCTGCAAGAATTCTCCCCAATTAAATAAACGAGTTAAACTTTGTAAATGTCATTGAAATACTCATGTGGTTTGATGATTATATAGTATAACTTTGTTCTTGAAGTAAGTCGTTGTCAACAGATGTGGGAAGCATACGCGCATAGTATTTACATAACACAAAAATTAAGATAAACTCAGACAAGGATAAACTATCACAGAATACAAACGAAATTCTAACACAAAAATACGGAACATATACGTAACGAATATCAGAACCAGTCATACGAGTGCCGATGGATACGAACAGAACACAAACAGAATATTCCTAATCTAACAGCAAAAAAGCGGTGGTGAAAATAAATTCAGGTTATTCAAAAGACCACACGAACAAATTCCTACTCTGAAAATCGATTATTTACAATTATAGAAAGAAAACCTATAAATATATTGCAAAAAAAACTAATTGCTCTTCTAGCTACCCCATAAACATTGACGAAATTTGCAAAACAAAAACCAGCTTTTCAAAAAATTTACAATGATAGCACCTTTAAACAGCTTTGTTCTGGGAATAAAAGTAAAAAATGTCCAGTTAGGAGTAATAACAAACGTGTTAGTCCTGCATTCAGTAAATAATTAATTTACATAGTCAGGCAGTTATAGTTTACACAGAAAAAGCAATCTCGCAGTCCTGCAGTGGAATACTGCAAACGTCTCGCTAAATACAAGCCAGCAGTCCGGAAGTCAGCAGTCTTTTAATTCCAGAGAACTCAGAAAACAAACACTTTAATAATTATTATATTATTGCGTCTATATAAGAATGTTGAAAAAATGTATTAGTCCTCACGCTGAACTGCTGACCTTCGATTGCCTGCTGTAAATTTTGCATTATTTCTTGCGGTCTTTACCTCTCCGTGACAACTACGTATATCTCTATATTTACAATATATAATATATATACATAAATATACATATAAATATTATTAGAAATATATATATATATAATATATATTTATTTACAGCTACGTATATTTACAATGGATATAGGGACCGAACCGCAATAAAGGCTGTATTTTTTTTTACAGTATCAGGATAGTCAGTGTGGCAGTCGATACGCAAGGATACCAACGGTTTAGCAGTCTCACGCATGTAGTCTTGCAGTCCTGAAGCCTGATACCTGCGCAGTCTGCAGTCAGGAAGTGCGAAGTCTGGAAGCCTGCAGTCCGGAATTATTAAGCCGGCAGACTGGGTCTGCAGTCATTGTGTCTTTCGTAAGCTTGAACTTAGGTTTACTTTAAAAATGGTTTTTATTGGCCCACTTATGCACTCTTACCGAACTCGGGGTTCGTATATCTTACCGCATATAATCATCAGTCTCATCCGCATCATAATTCTCGGAAATCAGGTAAAAGTGAAGCAAAGGTCACAAAAGTAAGCAACCAGGGCAAACTAACCATCTAAGTAAATCAGAATTTAGAAATCGAAAACCATAGTAACAGTTTCTTGATAAACAGAAATTTTTGTTCCATGTCCGCAACCTGCAGCCGACAACGTTTAAATTAGAAATGCACGCGTAAATCAGAATTTCACTATCAAAGACAGTGGTTAGCGAACGCTGCAACCGCAGGCATAAACCATCTCCATCTGTAATGAAAACAGAAAGCATAAGTCTCGACATAAGAGCAGCGATCCAGCTAGCCAAGAGTCTATGCAATGCTTCAGACGGTACAGAAAACATAATCTGCAATACAAAGCAATCTGCCCATCGCATCGGCCCTGATCGTGTTTCACTTTTAGAAACAGTGCTAACGTTCAAACCGCAGGCTATAAACTATTTGTATCAAAAAGCAGAAAGCATAAAGCTCGACACAAGAGCAGCGGTCGAGCTGGCCAAGAAAGTATGAAAAGCTCCAGACGGTACAGAAAACAAAATCTGAAATCCAAAGCAGTCTGCCCTTCACATCGGCCCTGATTACGACAATCAATATCAATATGTCCACTGCGTAAAGGGGGCAAAGCCCCGTTGCAAGGAGACAATAAACTCTTACTATTATTAATGTCATAAATATCATAATAATTATTATTATCATAAACACATAATATCATACACAACGCAAAGCCAAACGCCGAAGTCGCTAATTGTAATCCATCTGTTATGACAAACACGAAAGCATAAAGTATCCATACCAGTACCATTGGTAGTAGCTACTACTAGTGGCAGTGCCGACGGTCGATGAGGACGTTAGCCCTGTACGGTAACAACACGGACAAACGCTTGCAGACGTTGGCAGACGACAAGTCCGGCAACCTTCAGTAGCATTAGACAATCACGGTTTTGATTCCAAGGTCGTAAACATAATGCCAGTTTCCGATGCAGAGCCAAATTTTGCTGTCCTGCATATCTGCTGGTTTTAATGCTATTTCATTATATTTCACGTCTGGCGACATCGTACGTAACTTTTTACAACAAGGTGCCTAGAAACGGTCACGGATGTTAAATTCCCCGAGAATACATGCAGTGCACCAAGGGACTTTCCGTTCCGTCTGAGCCGTACCACATTTTATCCCCGTTCCCATTGAAACTGAAAGTTTTATTTTTTCTTACAAATTTCAGTACCTTAGATTTCTGGAAAGATCCGACTCTATAATCAAGGAAGGAACTCCCAAATTCGCTAAGCGACTAATAAACCTATCGTCAACTTTGTGTGCCTTGCAAACTGCAAACATTCACTGACAATCCGAACCGTGAACTACGAACATTCCCTCACGTAATTCGGACTTTGTCAACGACCTTTCCATCACCCTTTCACCTTTTCAAGTACCAAATAAAATCGTATAACACAGCCGGTAAATTCGCATCAGCATACGCTTCATCAAATTAAGCGCGAAAAGTCATGCAATAAATTTGGTGTGGCTTCCGGTAACAAGTAAGCCATTACTTGCTTTGGAGCGAATTTCACAGCTGGTGAAGGCTAAGGTGCGGCCCACTCTGTCCACCGCGGCGCTGACTACAATGGTTTCGTTCTTCTTAGCGGCCCGTAAAAAACTGAAAATAATATGAATATTTCACAATGCTGCGGTGACTAACAATATGAAACTGTAGGTGTTCATGAAAAAGACATGTCAATGATGTCATGATTATGAACAAAACTGGAAATACAGAGTATCAAAAAATTTATGATATCACATATATTCAGTATATTATTATTTAGCTAAAGCGCTTTGAAATCGAAGTTAGTCACACAATATGAAGCCACTGCACTGCAAGTTCCTTGACATCCGAATGTCATCATTTATGATGATAAAATCAGGCAGAAAGAAGAAACAAAAAGCAGCGCCAGAGATTACTTTGTTCACGTTTGAAAACGACAAATCCAAACGAAACGTTCGTAGAAAAAAGCAACACGGAACATAAAAAAGAGAGAAACTAAATAAAAACGGTAAGGGACAACCAAAATTTAGGAATATAAAATTCCATATTGTGAAATTTTGATTCCAGTCAACTTTTGAGCGGAATTCAGACAACTGCGCACCAACAGAAGACAAAAACTATACTATAAAAAGATTCATCAAATGCGTATCATACAAAATACGGCAAAATTAGTAACTGTTACGAAAAATTCGTGAATCATTAAAACCTGATTGCAAAATTTGCCCATACAGTTCAACGGGGATTGTAGACTCTGGGGAATGCGAATAACTCCCGAACCGTTTCTCTTTGACTTTTTCTGATTACGTATTCGAATTTAGGGGATTTTGTTACGTGGAATGATCGAGTGATTTCTTTTAAATTCGAAAAAAAGCTTCCTGCGCCACCCCGGCAGGGGGAATGGTTAATAACATGGAAGAATGTAAAATGGTGCAAATGAAAGGAAATGAAATACAAACATAGTTCTAGCAGTTTCATGCGCATATGTTCCGTCCTGCCGCTGTATGAAGATGCGTACTCCGTCCGTTTCACTTGTGAAAATTCGTTATACATTCGTATAATATTATAATGAAAAGGCTCCGGTCTGGCACGGTTCGGAACACCTAAACCTCATCCGTCACTGGAGCATCGCCGTTCTCTAGCTGCGGCGTCGTGGACTGCGTCTCTCTACCTTAGCGTAGAGAGAC
>JAQGAU010005300.1:0-10444 GCA_034698045.1 Paramacrobiotus richtersi
TGCTACTGTACACGAACATGTAGCATCCCAAACAATATACTGGCCGTTAACAACCGGCACCAACGTCCCCCCATCCGTTGGCCTGGCGATAACAAGTAGGACGAGCAGCACACCGGTTTTGGTGATCGTTTCTTCTACGGATACACTATTGAACGCCAGCGGTTTTGCACCGGTTATCTTGGAGAAGGCTCCGTGACTATTCACTGATTGGTCTTTTACTACGGCTGCGTTAACGTATCTGTACGTCAACAAAAATTCGGTAAGCAAAAAACGGTCAGTGAAGTGACGGGCCACCCATGGAGAAGAGGTAGGAACTGAGATTCTTATAAAACAAAAATCGGTTGGTTTGATTTTCAAGTCACAGAATAACATACTGATACGAATCGATTCTCTGATCCAGAATTTGGCTATAAGTGGTTCCATCACTTTGATCCATCACTTTGATGCACCAGGAAATAGAATGTCGGATCAATTTCCGTTTCTGTAACGCTCGCAATACGCAATAGTTGCATGCAGTAACTTCGGGGTCCACGTACAACGTATCTTGCCATATAAGCATACGATTCAATATAACCTGCATATTTCGGTAATGGAGAAACCGGTTTGGTATCTGTCTTACAATAATTGTAAGTACATATATGTGCAAGGATGCGGGTTCTTATACGCTACACACGCATGCATTATAGAACAAGGAAGTCAAACTCTAGTTTTAGGATTTCTGATAGTCTTCAACGTGTCCTACCTCCTCAGCATCTGTCTGCCATTGCGCAGCCTGACAATGTGTACCCGCGCAAGAGCCCGTCTCGTCATCGCAGTACTTGTGGTATTGGCCGTGGTGACGTGGATCTACAATATTGTGCTACTTTTCCTACCGTCTTCGATCATTTTCAACTCCAGTCTCCAAGCAGCCCTGGTTCCTACGGCTTCGGGAATGGCGCCGCATCCAGGAGAAGGGGGTTGTAAGCGACTCGCATTACGATTAGTAATGGCACAGAAATAGTATTCCACGCATTTTGCGGACATTTGCCTTCTTTTTCACCTATTCTGTGATCCTGGCAACCAGCATCGGATTAGTTAGTGTTATTCTCTTCCGCCACGCATCCTCCTCCCGCCCTAGTTGTACATCATTTATTTTGGCATTTTTAAGAAAGCGGAGGCTGGCACGCGCCACGGAACCCCCAGTGCCTTTAGCGCCAACAAATACGACTGTTCAAAGTGGCGGCGCTCCTTTGCGGGTCCATGTAAAGAAGCCACAGAGCGTGTCTGCTGTGCGGATGTTGATTATCAGCAGCTGCGCGGATGTTGTACTGAAGGCCCCGTTAGTCATCTGTTTCATCATAGTCCAAGCGTGTCTCATTCATCTCTGTGAAACATCGATGCAGGTATTTGGCCAGGTCGCCGTTACGCTGTACAATGCGAACTATTCGCTGAATTTCTTCATTTACTGTATCGCCAACCCCGAATACGGAAAGCGGGCGTGGCGACTCTTAAGAAGGAAACCTCCACAAACGGAACAAGAACGCTGACGGCCACATCCACTGTGTAATGTGTAGTTCGTCCAAAAGAAGACAAAGGAACACAAATGTGACGATAACAGCCAGTCACTAGCATTCAAGACACCGTTAGGTTTTTCGCCAAATTTTGGATGGATTATTAACCGAATTTCTAGTATTTTTCCATGGAGTGCACACAAAAAAAAGTTGAATATTCTTCTATAATGAAATTGTAAATAAATATTATAGTATCGGTCAAGAACTGAGTTCAGAACGAAATAAAGCGCAGTCAGTGCAAAGTGCTGTTTGCACGTAGCGCACAATTGCCACTTGAATCCGGTGAAGACGACTTCTGCAAGAACTCTTTCGCGATAACCACGAAGGACGCGCAAATGGTGAAAGTCTACAAGAATACGAAAACGAATTGTTATGGTTGATTCACGGTCATTTAAGATGACCATACCGCCACAAAAAGCTGACGAGTTGCGTAGACGAGGTGACATCCTTCGATAACAACGGATTGGTCTCTGCTTTTGGCCAGAAACAGGTGTAGGATCTTCCACAGTTTGTTGCCCTTTGTTAAGATCAGTGTTTACAATGTACTCAACAACTACAAATGTTTGAGTACCTTCTCGGTTTGTAGAGCGTTCACTGCTGCGTCAGCATATCGGCACAATCCCTCGTGGACTTCCAAGGACTGAAATAGAACCAAATTGATGTCAGCTCGCGCCACAGATGCAAAATTCAGTAGCGTAGGCTAAGTGCAACGTAAATGGTTATGGTACCTTCTCGTACATCCGGAAAAGAGGGATCAATAACACTCCTGCGCAAATCGCTTGATTAGCGGTTTGCATCACAACATTAATAGTACGCAAAACGTTGTAGGTTACGCTCGCTGAGTCCATGAACCAAGTGGTCGCCAATGCAACCATACCAATGAAATCACACAAGTACGATATAGTAAATGTTAAACCAAATGTTTCATTAATATCCAGGCATGAGCTAACAATACTCGAGTGCAAATGCAGCATGTTCTGCAAAGCACGTTCATGTTGAAAATACTCCAGTGTGTGAGTGTCAGCTGCACTGTTAGCAAATGGGCGCCGAAGCATTGGAGTGTGACACGAAAGAAATCTTTGGCGTTCTCGTTGCAGCTCTTCTACAATTTGATGAGCGCAAGATTTGATAATAAGTGCGCATCCAATCAGCAGAATGGACACTTGCATAGACAGCAAATTTGGCACTGTGACAAACATCTCACTAACAAAAATACCCGCCCACGGAGGAAGTATGGGCGGAATCGGCTCGAACGTATTGCCTTCCGTCAACGTCCAGTTAAATGTTGAGAACCCTTCGATCCAGCCTATTGGGTAGGTAGCGGGGGGATACAGTATTGTATACAGCGTCAGTCCTCCGATCTGCCACTTCCATCTTGTCACGTGTCGATACAGTACACCATCCGGTATCGCGTTAGCGACTAAAAGGTTCAGGTTTTCGAGCAGACTGATTAACTTTCGTCGCTTGAACAGAAAAACGATGGTGAAAGGAATGATTCCCCGCAGCGACGCGCCAACGAATGGATACATCAAAATGACTTCCAGCAACAAGGACGTTTCCCGCTTTCCTCTTTCGCTTGGGGCGGTTCCAAAAAGCTTGATGTAGATGGTTGCTACTCCGATGCCCAACATCATCCATCCTCCGGCTAGTAATACAAGTGCAATAAAGGTCACGGGAAACCTGCAGCAAGTAGAGACGTTGTCCGGATAGATGACACCGAAGCATCGTAGAATGGTCAGCGGGAACCATAAGGCGCTTTTGACAGGGTTCTTTTTGACAAGCAGCTCTTGCGCAGAATCAACATCCCGTTCCACTTTCATTTTCACGGATGACAACTCCATCGTGGCAGCATAACCGGTATGATTGATTCTGTAATTGTTACGCTCATTGATAAACGGGTTTCTACGATAAAAGCCGTTGAAGGAGAATGGTTGTGTGTAACAATCTTCGGGGATACAATAATCGCTGAATCGGTATCTTCCTGGCTAACAACACACTGCAGTGAATGAAACAAACCCCGCGTGAGGAAAAGTAAACAAGTTTAACCTGTCATGCCCTAGACGATATTCATCGGGTTTGTTACCCAAAGTAAACAAACCGGCATCGGATAGCGCTACGCGGTAACTGAGCTGCACGAGTGCATTCTTTTCCAGGTCGGGCTCTCATGCGATGATGCATGACACCCTAGCTTTGATGTTAAAACGTGTTAACCTGCGACAGCAAAGCAAACACAGGACAGCACGCTATGGACATTTGTTATACTGAGAGCTGGGAGTCTCCTGTGCTACTTGTTTGAAATTTGATTCCCCTTATCCCCTACAGGCTACAGCAACGGTTCGTACAGTTTCATTCTTCCATGCCTAAGTGACAAGTGCAAGGTCCTGTGCAACGGTTTACGTAAACGATCGCAGTTAGCTGGTGATCTGTGCAACGTTCTTTAAGATTCGCAATAGCTGCCAATTCCTCCTCAGCAAACAGTTGAATTCAATTTATTCGCAATACTAGCGCTAACGTACAACTACGCGTTGTACACCATAATTATACATTATGACTGTTAACACATCCAGTCTGGTCGCTCATTCTATCGCGCCATTATACTCGGCATCGCGCCCAGCACTATGCGCTTGTGACAACAACAACTTGCTCTAAAAATGATCCTAAACAATTAGGGATTTTTTAAAAGATTGATTCTCTTTGTTATCAGAGCCTTAAAGGCCATGTTTAATAAATTCTATTAAAGTGTAAAGTTCGAAAAGCTGTTGTGTAAGGAAAACCGGCAACAAGCCACTGCAAGTGTCCGATAGGCAACTTCAAATTCGATTCCGCAGCTCCGCGAATCGAGTAATAAGGTTTACTTGACTCTTTACGGACAGTTCTCTTTAACAGTAGTTTTTTTTATGGGGAGCAACGGTTTTAAGAGGCTAAGAATAGCAGGCTCTGATGTTTGTCTTTAACCGTTAGCCGAGCAGATGTTTGCAAACGTGAGTTGTCTCACTTTTGACGGGCCTATAATATAGTACGAGAACCACGCTGACACATGTACGGCCTTGACAGAATCAGCGCTTCATTTCATGAGCAATTTTCGCATCTCAGTCTGAGATTTTCAGATGGAGAACAAATGATTCGATTTATGCAACTGTGATGAGAATTTATTGATGAAACTCGGATGGCAATAAACAAGCAGGAGCACTTTTTGGCTGGAGGCTCCGACAAAGAAAAACAGATCTTGTCAGGACTAGCCGCAGCCACAATGTACGACGCACAGGAGCTGAAAAGGCAGTAGCTAGTTTGAGAGTAGTTCAGGACAAGCGGGTAACCGAATCGGCGCTGCTGGTTATTTTTTTGCTGTTTGAACATCTCGCCTCGCACCTTTATTCTCCGTGGCAGTTGTTCTTGTTTCGGCAGCTTTTGTCCAATAGAGTGCTTGAACCGGAGAGTTATGCGAGTGTCGCGCTATCAGCATCCTTATGTGTCACTAAACCGCTCTGCCACCAGGAGCGTTAGCGGTACGATATGCCTGGGTGACAACACCCTGGCATATATGAAATCAGAAATAATAGGGCGAGGAGGTTTTGGTTTGGTATGGAAAGCGTCGCGGATACGTTTTGGTGAGGAAATTCGAACAAGTCAAAGTCTTGCTGTCAAGGAGGTTCATTTGGGCAGTGATGAGATGGAGAGGCTTCAAGGCGATTTGAACGGCAAACCAATTTTCCAGAGATGGGAATCCCTCTTTGATCTTCAACACCCCAATGTCCTTCGTTATTATCAGATCACAATTGAACGATCGCCCTATGGGGGCACCGTGAATCTGGCGATGGAGTATTTGCCAGGTTGGTGCGGGAACTCAAGCTCAACACTCGCAACGTTCTGAGCAGGTGAATGTTCTTGGTTTTGCAGATGGTGATTTGGCCGGCCTGATGACACAGCTACGAAAGAAGGCGATAACACTGACACACAGCGTTTTACTACAGATGACCGAACAGTTAATGTTCGGTTTGGATTACTTACACCAAAGCAGCATTATCCATGGAGACTTGAAACCGGCAAACGTCTTACTGAAGCCCTGTCCAAAAAAACAATGGACCTTGATTATTGCTGACCTGGACGACCGTATTCAGATGGAAGAAAGCGTTACCCGATCATTGGATATCACCCACCTTTATGGCACAGCCAGGTACATGTCACCCGAAATGGTGTCTCGGTTTGTGAAGCAGGGCCTCGAACAACCAGGGAGGAAAACGGATATATGGAGTCTCGGCTGCATCATGCTTGATCTGGCTGATTGCTTATATGGACACACAGATAGAAGACGGTCGTTTTCGAGAAAGCGGTTATTTTCTAAAAACTCTTTTACCATTTCGGCGGATACGACACGCGAGCAGATTATTTTCAAGATTGCGAATGGTTACACTCCGGTTGTGTCGTCAGAAATACCCGATGATCTGGCGGAGATCATCGGACGGTGTCTTGTGGCCAATGCGGCAGAGAGAGCATCGCTGACGCATTGCTTCTTAAAGTGCGATCTCTCCTGTACGAAGCCGTGGACACGAAAAGCCCGGCATTGTTCAACCGAACATATGCTCCGGCTAAATATAGCGATGCTTGGCGATTTAACCTGCACCTCGTCTGGACCTGGGTGCCAAACGGCGATACATTACCCATCATAGAAGGCCGTAGCGCCAACAGAACACAGTCGATGGGGGTGCAAAAGAACTGCAACGGAAAGGGCGAATCCTCTGTCGAACTTTGTCCAAAGACTGGCAGACGAAGAAGCATTGCTGGCTGTGCACCTTCCTTATCCGCACCTCTGGTAGAAGAAAACGACATGACGAGCCAAGCGAAACTGGATTACGAAATTGACGATTTTCTTATCTTTGCGGGCGTTGGCTTTTGGCCTAACGCTTAGTGCTGGGCGTTGATGAGGCAGAGTAGGGCTCCGATCTTTCGTTTCCCACAGGTCCTCGGGATAAACCGGATGTGTTTCGGACATTTTCGAACAGAGGTTTATGTTCGTTATTTTCAGTTTAATTATGGCTTCTTTCTTAATAATTAAACGTTTTCTAACTGCTAATTAGCACTAATTAAGATACAGAACAGGAAGTTAATTAGTGAAAACATTCTGTGTACGGACGGTGCCGCAGTACGGTAAACGACAACCGATGCCCTCATAAGCACTAATGAGGGGTAATTGGCATAAATAATTGCAATCTCTGTGGTACACTCCACTCTCGTTATGTTCACTCCACTTTGTGATACATGTTCGCTGTTTGAACAATTTTTCTGTGAAAAGCTGAGTTAATTTTGCTACTGTAATTAATAACAGAAAATATCAGTTTGAAATTGACGTTAGCTGGCTGTATAAAGCTAACATTCCAAACACCATCAAAATCTGAAAACAAGTTGCCAACAATACTCAAAAAGCTCGCTTGAAATTCCAGGTGATTATTGTAAGTAAACGATGCACAGAGCGCAGAAAGATCGCGAAAGCAATCCTGTAATGCTGAAAGTGCAGGTTCGCGTTATCAGATGAATATCAGGTTAACGCAAGGTGCTGTCTGCAGCTAAAGCGCTTTTCGCGCTGGAATCCGTCAAAGACGGCTTTTGCAGAAATTCTTTCGCAACCACGACGAAGGACGCACAAATAGTGAAAGTCTACAAGGAACATGAGAAGCAATATTTGACAGTGGATTCGTAGCTCTGAACATACCGCAACAAAAAGCTGGCGAGTTGCATGGACGAGATGAAACCCTTCATGAAACCCTTCAATGACAATGGTCTGGTTTCGGCTTTTGCCCAGAAACAAGTGTAGAATCCTTCGGAGTTTGTTGCCCTTTGTAAAGCTTAACTGTCACTGAAGTACGCAGTATGAGAAATGCCTACGTACCTCATCTCTTTGCAGGAAGTTCATTGCGGCGTCGGCGTACTGACACAGTCCCTCATGGATTTCCAGTGACTGAAACATCACAAATATGAAGTCAACTTAATCTTCAACGCAACCAACGTGTAAACAAAGGTGTACAGTACTTGTTCGTGCATTCGGAAAAGAGGAATCAAGAACACCCCAGCACACACTCCCTGATTCACGGTCTGTATCATGACAGTAACGGTATACCATGTGCTATAGGTCACTGCCGCTATGTTCATAAACCACGTAGTCACCAGTCCGACCATGCCGATAAAATCGCATAAGTACGAGACAGTAAAGGCGAACCGAAAGTGTCGTTAACGTCCTGACATGTGCTGACAATCCTCGAGTGTAAATGGAACATGTGCTC
Organism: Paramacrobiotus richtersi; assembly: GCA_034698045.1. Lineage (NCBI taxonomy): Eukaryota > Metazoa > Tardigrada > Eutardigrada > Parachela > Macrobiotidae > Paramacrobiotus > Paramacrobiotus richtersi. The sequence continues at coordinate 7,826 of JAQGAU010005300.1, forward strand.
TAACGATCGCTCATGATGAGCGTAGTTCAGTGTCACCACTTTATCCGGACCGTCCAGAAGTGAATCCTGCCGCAATTCACTCGGGAAGGAAAGAAAGCGTTTTCGTTCTCGCTGCAGTTCTTGCTCAATTCGATTCGTACAACTTTTGATAACCAGTGTACATCCAATGAGCAGGATTGATACTTGCATCGCTAACAGATTTGGTAGCACGGAGAACAATTCACTAACAAAAACAGCTGCCCATGTGGGAATCACCTGTGGAACGGGATCGAATGGATTACCTTCGGTCATCGTCCGGTTCATATTGTCGAGAATGCCTCGATCCAGTTTAATGATTCGGTCACTATGGGTATGAGTACTGAATATACTGTAAGCGCTCCAATTTGCCACTCCCATCTCGCTAGATATCGCGCCAGTACTTCATCACAAATCGCGCTGAAGGCTAGGAGGTTCATGTTTTCAATGAGTCTGAGTAATTTTCGTCTTTTGAACACGAAGATAAGTGTTAGAGGAACCACTCCACGAAGCGAAGCCGCTAGGAATGGACTCACATAAACGACATCCAACAGAGAAGTTTCTTTTCTTTCTGTTCCGCTTGGAAGTGATCCAAAGAGCCTCAAGTAGACATTGGCCATTCCGATGCCTGTAAGAAGCCATCCTCCGAGTAAAAATACAACTGCTGTAAAGGTCATCGGCAGCCTACAGCATGTGGAAAGATTTTCCGGGCGTACGATGCCAAAACATTGTAGAATGCTCAGTTGAAACCGTAAGACGCTTTTGACCGGTTTCTTCTTTATAAACACTGCTGTTGTTGAATCATCATCCCGCTCCGCCTTCATTTTCGCGCAATAAAAAGGCTGATATTTCTCGTAAAAGGACTGCGACGGACTCTTCGTTTGCTTTCCTCGCTGATAAACACATTTTACGGTACTACACAATTCAAGGATTAGATCGTTCGCGTAACCATCTTTGGGGACATTATTGCTGAGTCGGTATTATCATCCTGGGATTGAAAAGCAATATTTGTTCGAAGAGAATGCGCCTCGCGTAAGCAAAGGTAAACGAATTTAACCTGCGATATCCCAGATGCTGCTGCTGATGTTCGCAGGCCAAGGGCGCAAAACCAATGGCTCTTGCATGGTAGTGATATAACTAGAACAATATGCAGAGGATTGGATCTCAAACGTTGAATGCGATACCAGCTGTATCAACAGACGTGGCTAACTGAATAAATACAATATACTTTGACATGTGCATTTATGCTGTGGACAGCAGGAATTACCTTCCGTTGTTCCGTTATCACCTTTCGGCGCGTCTGCACTCTTAAGGCTAGACTCCGGTCACTTGGGAGGTTTTGCGCGAAAGAGTGCCATTGCATAGGTGAAAACTAGAGACATAACCCATACAATCCTTTTGAAAGTGAAAAGATGGAACTCCATTGTCCTTTTGTCCGTTTGTGCGCGCAATAAGCGGTTGTTCTGCAATACGGTCGAAAAGTTTAAACAGAGATGCCGCTTTCGAAATCCACGTTTCCATCCGATTTGTTTGGACGAAATATCAATGAATGCGCATAAATGAGCTAATCATCTTCTGACCCAGTTTCAGCCAGAACGGCCCGATGTGAAATTTTAAAATGAATTTTAAGATTTTTAAAATTCATTTTAAAATTTCACACCGGTCCATTTCGGCTAAAACTGGTTCAGAATGATCAGCTCATTTATGCGCATTTTTTGATGGTCAGTTCTACGCGAGAGATAATTTCCCGCGCGTAGCTAATCCGCTTTGCGTGAGAGATCTCGCGCGTTGTAAAGACGTAATCAAATCGCTACGTGTGAGAGACTCGCGCGTCGTGAAATCGTGATGAAAAGGCTACGCGCGAAAGCTACGAAACTAAGAAGAAACAGAGGAAAAAACTAAAACTAATAAATTAAGAAGCTGAACTAAGAACCCTAACCAAGAATCTAAACTAAGAAATCGAGGCTTGGAAACTAATGACTAAACCAAGACGAGAAACGAAAAAGTAACCAAGAGAACTACGAACCTGAGAAAAGAAACCAAGAATATAAACTTAGAAGCTGAATTAAGGAATCTAAGCGTGAAAGCCAGAACCAAACCCAGAAGAGGAGAGAAGCTAAGAGAGTAAGATAAAGAAGCTAAGAAAATGAACTATGAAGCAAAACTAAGAACTAAACCAAGAAGGGAAACTGAGAAATTAAGATGAGTGAGCAAAATCAACCAAGAAGCTGTACTAAGAAAGTAACATGAAGGAAGTAGGAAAGCGAAATAGGAAGCTGCACAAAGAAGCAGAATTACAGATTTCGCGCGTAGCCAATTCGCGACATTTTTGCTTCACGCGAGAAATTTCTCGCGCGTAGCCGATTAACTGCGCGCTGGAGCAAGCTCGCGCGTAGCTACTTACCGTATTGCGGAACAACCGCTCAATGCGCGCACAATCGGACAAAACAACAATGGAGTTCCATCTTTTCACTTTCGAAACCATTATATAGGTGCTGGCACTTTTGAGACTTTTGGCACATGGGGCGACGATGCAGTAGATTTTTTGCGCCATCTTGGGCGTCAGTTGCGAGTAGTTAAAGAAGAGCCGCGGGCGTCTTCGTT
>JAQGAU010005301.1:0-10441 GCA_034698045.1 Paramacrobiotus richtersi
CTGGTACTGGTAGTGGCACTGATACTGGTACTGGTACCGGCACTGGCACTGGTACTGGTACTGGTACTGGTACTGGTACCGGCACTGGCACTGGTACTGATATTGTACTGGTACTGGTATTGGTACTGGTGCTGGTACTGGTACTGGTACTGGTACTGGTACTGGTACCGGTACTGGTACTGGTACTGGTACCGGCACTGGCACTGGTACTGATATTGTACTGGTACTGGTACTGGCACTGGTACCGGTACTAGTACTGGTATACTGGTAGCGATACTGGTACTGGTAGTGGCACTGATACTGGTAGTTTAATGTTGAAACAAAGTTGAATTGTTGAGTCGAAAAACAATGCCGACACCAGAAAGTTCAAATGATCAAACAAAAAATTTATCATAATTAGCACGCTTAGAAACGGTAGCCTAAAATCAAAATAACGTACCGCGCGTAATTACAATGCTTAAACTCTTCAACAAAAAACAAGCTGATCTGCTTTTACCTGTCATTAAGGCAACTTTTCCCCAAATTTTCTTTTACAGAACAGGTGACTGAATTTCTGAAACTGGAAGTTCATTTTAAAATTTCGTAAACGTAATTCTTCGGACTAATGATAACCATGAGCGACCACCATAATCACGTAAGAATTTTTTATGAATGTTGCAAAAATTCGGGATAGGGGGCTGTGTTAACTGAGAAGGGAACGTCATTCGCGGCGATGTTGAGTAACAACACGTTCTGCGCAGGTGCTGTTTTCCCGACACTGTGTATCGAAATTCTTGTTACTGAAAAAAAACCTTGGTGCAAAGCTTACAGGTACACGACATTGTTGATTTCGCCGACAGCTATGACAACGAGTAGAATGTGGCCTTTCACCAATAATAAATCGTGGTTGCTAATTTTAAAAGCGTAAGTCAATCCTGTAAGTTGGTTCTAACTCACTGTTTATTTTCAGTCTTTCTTGAGCGAATTTCATGCTGCTGTAAGAATTGTTACCCCGACTGCACGTAAAACTAACATGTGGCCAGTATATTAATCCTACGTACACAAGGTCACCGAGAAAAGTGTTGGGATTTTAACTTTAATCAGTCTGAATCTAAACGCAAAAGTACAATATTCCAAAGGTGTTCAAAAGTACAGCCAGCAACTCCGAGCAGTACTCAAGCCGTACTCAACTGTACTAAATTATGCAAAGTTTTCATGCTTCTCAAGTTGATCCTTTCTCGTGCATTTGCATGGTGATTCCACTGGTCACTGCCCAGTGCCAACTTTACGACATTTCGACCAATCTCAAACCATGTGAATACATTAACCTGAGCAATAAAGAGGACACGGGCATACCGTTCCCTTACAAGTCACTAAACAATGCAGAGGTTAATGGCTAGCTAGCTCAGTGTTCACTCGCGTAGCAAGATGCTTATTAAACGGAGCATATTACGTCTGTCGAATTATATCTATACTACTCTATAGTACGCAAGCATGGTACGACTGAAGAGATACCAAAATGGCTTATCTCTTCCGTTGCACTATGACGCAGGACATTAGGAGTAGCGTGACGCGATGTAATTCCATTACGGAAGTTGCTAACATTTTAATATGAGACAGCGCATCGACGGTACTCGGTAACTTCTTATTGTACATGTATATATTCAGCTTTAGACTAAAGCCTTCAGTGAGAAAACTTCGCGCCATATTCCTCGATACTGCAAAGATTGCTGTTTATGTAAGGCCAGATTTCAAAGGGGCCGTAGCCAGGTTTTAGACGGTGGCCTGCCCAGGTTTTCTTGCCCCGGGGCCAGGTTTTTGACCCTGCCATGTACACGAGTGCAAGCCGAACTCCTGATGGCTCGCTCTTTTAGTTTTACGGACCGCTGTTATACCGAAACCTGGCGAAGTATTCGGTGTGTGGATTATCCTGAAAAATAGGCTGCCTGGCAACCTGCTTCGCTTGCACTGGCTGGAGATATACGGAGCAGTCACTGCAAAGTAATATTTTATTATTTATAGTTATTATTCTCTCTTTTGAAATCACTTCCGCATTCGACGTGAAATTTGGTCAGCGTAAATTAGGGTTCAAAAGTCAGAGATAAGAATCCATCCATAACTGATTGATATCTTGCCGACCGGCGCTTTTCTCGTAATCATGCCGGCACTGCCTGGCTGGCTGGATATAGTAAACCAAAAGCTGATACATGACTGGCAAGTTTTAGTTATACAATTAACGCGTGGTGTATAGTATGTACCATGCTTGTGGATATCGGCACACGTTAGAGCTTCATAAAAAAGCAGCACTTTGTTTTCAACCCACGCTAAGATATGGGATTGATCGGGTTGATTCTTTTCAGTTTCCACTACGTCCTGCTTACCTTGAATACTGCAGAAACTGTCGAGTTAAATAAAAGGATGATAACTCTGTCTGAATTGGAGTTGCCAGTAATTATTCCAGCTTTGGAATCGGATATTCCTAGATCACTGCTCGTAAGTTTCGTTTACCAATATCAGCATACTGGTCTATAGGTTAACCGCGGTGATTGGACTTCTAATGTGAGGTACCGAAACAGTGTTCACATAAATTTTAAACCAATGCAGTACTGACACTTGCAAGTTGGTATCGTCTTTCGAAAAATATCGCTGGCTGTCCTTTAGTGCAATTTGCTTGTTTGTTTACTACATCATAACCATGGTTTCTCTCAGGTTTACCATATGGTAAGAAACACGTGGAGAAAGAAATACTCCTGGCCGGCAGTCGAAGTTATAGTGGACCAATTTCCAGATTTTTCCGTTTGTGTGGTTCGACCAAAAAACAGCGACAATGTGGGTATTTGCGTACACGACACACGTCGTACGCAACTTAATTTTTGGATTGATTCGACACGGTAACAATTTCTTTTGACAGGATTCGGTTCCCTTCTTAAATGGCTACCATATCTTCGTTTACTCAAAAACTGATGATGCCCAAAGTGTCATTCATAAAATGCTCTTCCAAGAACAAATCGTAAATTGGACGCAAAGTTACATCCTGCTTGCCGGTAAGTTTGGATAGCTTTCCGAAAGTCTGCACTGTACTGAAAATTCAAGAAACCCGACGTTTTGAACAGTCAATGAGCCTGAACATTTATTGGTCTTAAATGAGGGACCAAAAATTGTCGGAGGCTCGTTCGAGGATGATGATGTCGATGCTGAAGGACATCCAGTTGGACCACACTGTTTTTATTTCGATCTAGCCAGCTTGGATCTCAGGTACTGAAGTTTATTTCTCTGAACTTGTCTAACTCTTAACTCTTAATGAGTTATTTGAATGTGCTACTGGCGACGTCTCTCCATTCTCTCGGTTTGAACCCGTATTGTAGGACGAGAAGGGTTCACTTGGTTCAAGTTAAAACCACATGATGTATTATATTATATGTAGTTCCGGCATCCTACCAGTGAACCCATTGAACCACACAGAACCTCAAGTGAACCAAGAAAGAACCACAGTAAACCACGACATTGCATGGTTTACTGTGGTTCATTCCTGGTTCACTTGAGGTTCTATGTTGTTCTATGGGTTCACTGGTACACCAGGCAATATGCAATATAATATATTTATTATAATATATTTATTATATTGCGTTTGTTTCCTACCCGTGAGCCAATAGAACCACATAGAACTTCTAGTGAACCAAGAAAGAACCAAAGTAAACCGCGACACTGCATGGTTTACTGTGGTTCATTCTTGGTTCACTTGAGGTTCTATGTTGTTCTATGGGTTCACTGGTATGAAGCAGCGCAGGATAGCAACATATTGTATCACAATACATGGTTTACTGTGGTTCGTTCTTGGTTCACTAAAGGTTCTGTATTGTTCTATGGGTTCACTGGTATGAAGCAGCACAGGACAGATACAAACACATGGTTTGCTGTGGTTCCATCTTGGTTCACTTGGTTCAGACCAATTGAACCCGTCTCTGTCTAACTTGGACATTCTCTCTGGCGACGTGCTAAATTGTAACGCCTCTGACAATGGCGTCTTCCGGTGTAGACGGTGCTTGCTGTTGCACAGCGTGTGTGGCTCATTGTGATGCACCACGCTGTTCTGCTCTGTGTGTGTAGACGTGACTTGTCGCTGTGTGGTATGCCACGCAGCACGTGCTTTTCGCTGGTCTAGTCTGCATTGCATGCACTTGCAGCTCGCCATTCGGTGATTCGGTGGCTGCAGCTTTTGACTGCTTTCCGCATATGCGGGTTCTCGTTGAGGCCTGTAGGCTGTTGATATTCGCCATAAAAGACCTTTCGGCCTTTATGGCTCATGCGGCGTGTTCGTGGTTCTTTCTGACCTGGCTATACGAGCCTGGTCTCACGCCGCTTACAGTCTGTTGTCGCTAAGCGGCTGCGTTATGCATAAGCCAAATCTTTCTTGCTCAAACCCATTTAATATTTATTAATAATTTGATACAGACGGCGTTATGCTTTGGTATACCAGGAAAGCAGAATTTGCCTTTATTTCTATGTGTTTTGCCAAGAATTCATTTGTTTCAGTTTATATTTTTGCTTTTCCACCCAGCAGTACAGACATTTATTCGTTTCAGTTACACGGTTCCCGAAGGTTTTCGTGTCGGTATTCTGCTACCGGAACATGCATCCCAAATGTCCGTCGATCGAACTTACGGAATGCCAATGATTACAGCCAAATACTTTCACTACATGTTGAGCAACAACTTTCCCAGTTTCGCCTTGTATCCGGAGCACTCCGACATACCCATCGCGTATATCGTTTACAAATGTGACGGAACAGTGGGCGGAGCTTTCGTCCACCCGGATTATCGCCGTCGAGGCTTGTACAAGATTATTCTTCGAGGAATACTGCGGAAACTTCGAGATCTGGGAGAAGTGCACGTCTGGGCGGAAGCCGCCAAAAGCAATCCCATATCAGCGAAAGGAAAAAGAAGTGTCGGTGGGATCGAGTTCGGGGGAAATTCAACTATACATTTTATTAATATATGGCTGCGTGGAAAGTCGGCTTAGTTATAATGCAATTTTTGGCAACGAGTCTACTAAAGAAGCCTAATTAGTTGAACCAAAACGTATTGTTTCTGTCAAAATGAGTAAAATTAAGAAAGTAAGGAGCACGGGTTCGGTATTATCAAACGGATCGCCGTAGATCGCCACATCTAGTCTTTATATCGAAGCCGGAAAAACCGGCAAGTTACGAAAATCAGGCCTCAGTTGCAGTGTTCGTTGTGTATACGGTGTATGAGCAGTAATGCGCTCATTCTGTAAATACTAATGAGTGACGTCGATCCGTAACAGGAAGCACGATGTGCACGTGTTTGGTGGCCAAGTATGCGTGAAACATTTGTAGGCGCAACATTCGGCTGTCGTACAAATCCTATATACATCTGGAGAAGTAGGTTCGAAAATTCGAACAATCAAATGATTCTGACATTCAAAGCAGTTTCGACAATCACAACTTACGGTTCATACAGGCGTGTTTAACTGGTCGGTGCAAAGCCCAGGTATCACCGTTACTTCGAATTAGGCTGTGTTAACTGAATGTCGTTCGCAGTTGTCGTACAGCAGAATCTCGCACCGTTCTTCCCTAAAACTGGGTTGTAAAAATGATTAAGGGGAAGGCCAATGATTTACGCTGTTCGTTAAGTATGAGCGAGGCTCACAATCAAGAGTCCCGACAGGGCTTATTCGGAAAAATGTGAGATCATGTCCAGTATGTTGTCTAAAATGTACTGATCACCGGGTATTTTCTAAGGGCAGGCCCCATATTTTTGCAAATGTGCCCCGTCGGACTCTTGCTTGTCAGTGTCAAAGCACAGATGTGTTTTCATACGTTTGAGCGCGTAAGTGTACGTGGTAAACTGAATCAACGAGATACAAGATTGCCGTCACCAGTTACAAACTTCGAAAAGCGGTGAAAACAAGAAACACTCTGGCTCCCTACATAACTGAGAAAATACGGTATAAGTATATCAGTGCCAGTTGAACTCATGATGACTCGTTATTTTAGATTTTACGGACTGTTGTCATACAGACAATTGCCGAAGTATCATGACTGAGTATGACGCCAGTATAAGAATCACAATACAAGTAACGAGAACGCCGAACTCCATTCATATACGGTACATAGCCATTTCGCTCCATTTAGGAAAGTCAGAAATATCAGAAAACAGATTACGTGCCTCGCACTGGACTGTACGGAGCAGTCATGGGTAGTGTTATGGACCGGCGCTTTACTCGTAAAATCACGCCGATACCGGCTGACTGAATAAACCAAAAGTTGATTCGCAAGTTGCTACGCGTCTACGTAAACGACCCGATGGTTGTCCGTTGTACATGCGGATATCGGCACACGTACAGCTTCGCAAAACAGCCGCACTTTCGTTTCAACCCACGCTGGTAAGATATTGATCGCATTCTGTTTCAGTTTCCACTACACTGCTGTAGTGCTTACCTTGAATCCCGCAGAAACTGTCTAGTTATAATAAAAGAATGATAACTCTGTCTGAAGTAGAGCTGGCAATGATTATTCCAGCTTTGGAGTCGGATATTCCTAGATCACTGCTGGTATGTTTCGTCTACCAATATGATGTTATATAGGCATATTACGCTTTCTCTTAGGTTTACCATAGGTAAGAAACACATGCAGAAAGAAATATGACTGGCCCGCAGTGGAGTTTATAGTGGATCAGTTTCCAGATTTCTCTGTTTGTGTGGTTCGACCGGAAAACAACGGCAGTGTAAGTAACTGCGGACGAGATGACTGTAGTTAAACTTCTGGATTGATTCGACAAGGTTATAGTTTCTTTTGGCAGAATTCGGTTCCCTTCTTGAATGGTTACCATGTGTTCGCTTACTCCAAAACCGATGCTGACCAAAATGTCATGCACAAGATGCTTTTCCAAGAGCATGCCGTAGATTGGACCCAAAGCTACATTCTGCTTGCTGGTAAATTTGATAATCGTTTCTGATGGTTTGCACTGGGTCGAAAACTCAAGAACGAGATCTTTTCAACAGTCACGGAGCCTGAGCATTTATTGATTTTGAATGAGGGACCAAAAATTGTCGTAGGCTTGCTCGAAGATTGTGACGTCGATGCTGAAGGATGTCCAATCGGACCACACTGTTTTTACTTCGATCTACCCAAAATGGATCTCAGGTACTCATACCTGGTTCCATCTGAAGATTTGTTTTTAATACGCTGTGAAGTAGTTCTTTCAACGCACTGTTCTGTTACCGCCGACCTGACAAACGGTGACGTCACTGCAGGCTTTTTTGTAGGCGGCTGCGTTATTTACGTATTAGATCTTTCTTTCTCGGTAATTAACGGCCTAACAACATGTCAGCTTCCGTTCAACATGATTTTGCTTTGCTGTTTTAGCATGTATGACACCACTTTTTATGACCAGTACAAATTCTTGTTCTTTTATGCTGACCAGCAATATTATCCGTTTTAGTTACAAAATTCCCGAAGGACTTTGTGCTGGTATTCTGCTACCAGACTATGCGTCCCAAAGGGCCGTCGATCGAACCTACGGAATGCCAACGACTACAGCTAAATACTTTCACTACATGTTGAGTAACGAATTTCCCAGTTTCGCTTTATACCCAGAGCACTCGGACAAACCCATCGCGTACATTCTTTATAAATGCGATGGAACAATGGGCGCTGCTTTCGTCCACCCGGATTATCGCAGTCGTGGGTTGTACAAAATCATTCTACGAGGACTACTACGGAAGCTGCGAGATCTGGGAGAAGTGCACGTCTGGGCGGAGGCTGCCAAAAGCAATCCAATATCAGCAAAAAAACTGACAAGTGTTGGTGGCATCGAGTTTGCGGGGAATTCTACTATACATTTCATTGACATCTGGCCGCGTGGAAAGTCGGCTTAGCGATGTAATGTGCCAAATCTTCAACAACGAGATGATTAAACAACCATAACAGTTTGAACAAAAACGTAGTGCTTCTTGGCAAAGTGAGTAATTTAACAAATACAGATTCAGTACCAGTAGTACTGCAGTAATGCAAACATCACCGTAGACCGCAACGCAAAGTGTTTATATCGAAGCCGGAAGAACCCGACCGTTTCCGTAGTGTTTACTCTGCATACAGCGTAGAACAAAGCTATTCGTTAACTATAAGCGTGCGTTCAGCGATGACTGTAGAGAAGTGGTTGACGCTTTAAAAAGCGCATAGCTTGTGCGTGATAATCTGACTTCTGAATCGACAAAATAAGTAACCGAAAGTGCTTTGATAACGGTACCGAAGGAATGGAGCCACTGCACAGCGAAAAGGTCGTTTTATATTATCAAACCGGGTTCTTTTTGCCGGCAATAGTATCAGCTGTAGCCTATACGTTGTTCGCAATTGTTTGCGAAATATGGTCAGATGGCTAAACAACGCCGAAACTGCTGCTGAATGCTTGGGTACGCCTATTCAGCGGAAATTTCAGAGCCCTTGGGCTTACCATTCGATGTGCGGACCGTGACAACGCTTATCTTTTTAATTTGATTGGTACAGGTAACCTGCCACCAAGGGCACGAACAAGGATATAAAGAACACGTCGTCTACACAGAATATCGCACAAATCATTTTCAAATGTTGCACCACACATCCTTCGCTTAGACTTTTGACTCGCAATGGCGGATAAACCATGTGTCTTCATGTCCAGCGCTGATGGATTTATGGAGAAAATGTGCAGACCATATCTCTTCGTTTCTCGCCTTTTAGGACGTATCGAGTACGGGAAACCGATAAAAAGCATCCGTAAAGGCGCACTGATATTGGACAGGCTCCTGACAGCATGGTCCATGTTAATTTTCACTGTTGTGGTGTTGGACTGCTTCGTGTTCCTGGTAAGCCCCCAAGCTATGTTACCATCAAAATCTCCCACGGAGCTGATCAAAAATTTCGCAATTCTCACAAAAAAGTTATGGCCAGCACTTGCGTACATTGGATTGATTATCGGGTTCTGGAATTTTGCCGGGTGGTTGCAAGCGTGTAGTCTGACCTGTGAGCCATATCTTAGCAAGGCAAACAAAAGAGCACTGTTTGCTCTACAAGTATTCCTTCTTGGCATGTGCATATATTCAGCATATCCGGCTATAGAGGCCATGATCGAAGATTTCCGCACGTTTAGTCTGCAAAACAGCTCAAATGCTTTTGACACGGGCAAAGTTCTCGCGGTACCAGTTGTCACCTAGTGCACGTTTCGTACCACAGCATTTTTTCTGAAGCATTAAATAATGGTGTAGTCCCGTAGCCGCCGTAGTCTTCATGTAGTCGCGCGTAGTCCAGAAAGTTTCGACATTTGTACAGTAGCCCCGTACTCCTCGTAGCCCAGTGTAGTCCGCGTAGTTCGGTGTACTCCGCGCAGCTTTATGTAGTCCCTGTAGTTTTGCGTAGTCCGTGTAGTCCGTGTAGTCTGTGTAGTCCGCTTAGTCTGTGTAGTCCGCGTAGTCTGTGTACTCTGTGTAGTCCGGGTAGTCCGTGTAGTCTGTGTAGTCCGCGTAGTCCGTGTAGTCTGTGTAATCCGCGTAGTCCGTGTAGTCTGTGTAGTCTGCGTAGTCCGTGTAGTCTGTGTAGTCCGCGTAGTCTGTGTAGTCCGTGTAGTCCGCGTAGTCCGCGTAGTCTGTGTAGTCCGTGTAGTCCGCGTAGTCTTTGTAGTCCGTATAGTCTGTATAGTCCGCGTAGTCTGTGTAGTCCGGGTAGTCGGCGTAGTTTTGCGTAGTCTATGTAGTCCGCGTAAACTGTGTAGTCCGTGTAGTCAGTGTAGTCCGTGTAGTCCGCGTAGTCTTTGTAGTCCGTATAGTCCGCGTAGTCTGTGTAGTCCGGGTAGTCGGCGTAGTTTTGCGTAGTCTATGTAGTGCGCGTAAACTGTGTAGTCCGTGTAGTCAGTGTAGTCCGTGTAGTCCGCGAAGTCTGCTGCAGTTTCGTGTTGTTTGCATGGTCTGTGTCCGCGCACTGTCACAATATTCAATTAGAAAACGTAGGGTCACATCAAAAAAGGTCGCGGGCATGGCTTAAAGCTAGCTGACTGGTTTGTAATACTGACCGGAGAATGATAGAGATCAAACAGAAAAAACCTTTCTGAACAGCAAAACTGTCCACAGGGCAAAGTTTGCTCATCGGCCATCCTAATAAGGCTTTTTCCCACAAGAGGCTTCAAGTGGCACCTTTTGGTGGTAATCTCGGTTTCGCCCGTGCAGTTGTTCCCAAGAACCTGGCAGGTTTCATCCGTGCACCTTTGCAACTGTCATTTAGATAATACTGTACAGATAATTCGGTGACATGCACGGGATGAACAAAAAGAGTCAGCCGAAAATTTAATGGTTTTCGGGAAAGCTTCTGGATGACTTCGAGCTGCATGTCGCTGGAAGGATGGAAAACATATGTTTCTGGGTGTCAAACGTTTACGAGGGACGAAATGTTCGCCAGTCGAGTTTTGCCGCGCAT
>JAQGAU010005302.1:0-10438 GCA_034698045.1 Paramacrobiotus richtersi
CTCCCCCAGTCCTAGGTCTTTAGGGCAGCGCATATGGCAGAAATGAGAACAGCGTTCAAGTGCGATATAACGGGCTCTGAAAATGCCCGTAATTCTGCCTAGAAAGCGACCGCAGTATAGCGAAGCCGGCTTTTTACTAGAAAAGCCCGTGTCCATATGGTCAGTCAACTACTGAATAATCGCTCACCATGGTGAACTGCAATAATCTCCACCGGAAGATTCATAACTGTATCATGCACCGAAACCAAATGCGTTCGTTAGATAGAAATTCGTTCAAGACATTCCGGATTTTTACAGTATTCCAAACGCTGTTACAAAACTTTAACGGTACTTTACTACTTAATTAAAGTAAAAAGCAGGGTTACAAGTTAAAAGCCTGAGTAGTGTGCTGGCCTGGTGCCCATACTGTCCCTGTGTCGTCCCATGCTTATGCCTGCCTTACTACCAGCCTAAAGGCAGTCTCAAAAGAGAAAGACGTAAAATAAGTTAAAGTTATTGCTAATAACAGTAAAAATTTACGTTTTTATTTCATCGCGTCTGCGCACTCTGACAGTACTGCACAATACCTGCTTTCGTCAGAAATAGTATTGAAGTATATTCACGTAAAACTTGTTACAGAAATAATGTAGCTAGATATGTTAGTTAAGCTGTAAGGGACCAGAGTCCGAGATTTTTTTTCTAACAAGTAACAAGTGTCCATTAATTTTGCATACTAATAACTGTAGAAGTGCCGCTTCAGCCTCAACCTGGGGGTCAATAAACGAGAAAATCGATTACTACTGATCGATTAATAGATGGACATCGAATCCAAAAAGGAACTGATAAAGATTATAGTACACAGGAAGCTAACCAGAAAATAAAGGTATAGAAGTATTCTGAATTATTAACCAACAGTAATAATCAACTACTTGGGAAGCACAATTTTAATTTCCTGTTACGTGTAATTATATTTTTATCTGATAAGTAACAACCGCCCGGTTTATCGCATCCGTTTTGATGTCCTACCCCCATCGAACGGGCAGTTTTCCGGTAAATCTATGGAGAAAATTAAATTTTGCCTTTCGCGCGTTCGGACCGACTTGCCGTTTTCATCATAAATGATAAACTGACAACTTTTTTCGAATTTTACCAGAAGCATATCAGTTGGATTTAATCGAGTGATAGCACGAAGTTTTACCCATCTGTGAAAGTTTGCTACGACCACATGGACATGGTATCATCCTTGACTGGCCTGCGCCGAGACGGACGCAGACCGGATGAAGTGCGCGATATCGTATGCCAGTTCGGTTGTGCCAGTGGCGCAGACGGATCCGTCCTTTACCAGCAAGGAAACACCAAGATCCTGGCCACGATTATCGGTCCTGCCGATGCGGTAAGTCATCCGTTAAATGTTTTCTTGCGCCGGAATCTGCGTGACATCGTCACTTTCTCTGCAACAGGGAGAAAACGATGAAGAAGAAGGAGACCTGGAGCTCTTGGAAGAACCCTCGGGACTCGAGTGTCAGTTTAAGTTGTCGGCATTTAGCCAGCAGGACCGCAAGACTGGTCAGGGAGACGACCCGCGGTCCGAAGAGTACGGCGAGTACATGGAGATGTGCTACAAGATGATCATGTTCCCGCACAAGACAACGGAATCCGTCGTCAAAATCACCTGTCAGGTTCTCCAGACGGATGGCAGTCATTTGGCGGCGGCGCTCACCGCGGGGATGCTGGCTCTGATCGATGCGGGGATTCCGGTGAAGGATATTGTTGTGGCGTGTTCCGCTACCGTTACGGATGGGAAGCCGATCATTGATGTTGCCACTCAGGAAGAGTCGCGTAAGTCAGAAGGACCACGAATACGAATGTACTCGTTCTCCTAAATTTATTATTGAATCAATATTGATGCCTTTTAGTAATGCCATAGGTTTCGCAACGTTAAACGATTCCTGAAAGAACATATAGCTTTAAAATTTCCTCTTGCTATCGACAGAAAATGCAGTGACAGGAAATGTGCAAGAAAATAAATTTATGCGTACAGTATTAGAATTTTTGGAGTTAGCGGGTATGTACGAATACTGTAGAAAGTTGAAATATATCACTCATATATTTTAATTTCAAGGTGTTTTTGCGCAGATTAGTTTAATATTACGGTCTTTCTAACCTTCTGAAATGTAGAAACTTGTGATTTGCGGTCAGTTGGATGTTATTCTGACTTCACATTTGAATAAAATTCTGACTTAATTACAGATAAACTCCCTCAGTTAACCGTTGCTGCCATACCGCGAACTCGCGAAGTGGTCGTGTTGGACACAAAGAATCGTTTCCACAAAGATCTGTTCAATCCGCTTCTCAATGCAGCTTTGGATGGTTGTCAAAAAGTATTCGAGGAGGTGGAAAAAATCATTCGGGAGCATGTTAAGCAGTCGGATCCGCTTTTGATGTAGACCCGGCGAATAACATTCTTCTGTGGTGTGACGTGAGTTGCGACTGTGATAAACGTAATAACTGACGAAAAATGGTTCTGCCCTTTGCTTTTTGGAATGTTGCTGATATGCGTCAGTTATTTTGACGAAAACGGAAAACATGAATTTTGAGCTGTTTTGGATTTTCCTTTGCAATAAAATTTGGTTAATTGATGTTTAGTCACATGTCACATATTTTTATGGTAAACCCCCAAGTGTAGTGACGGGCGGCTCAGAATTCGCAGTTTATGTCATTTCGGTTTGTTTGGACTGGTTATTCGTCGAATTGAGTGCATAATGCGGTGTGCGCTGTTGTTGTGATTGGAGTTCCGCAATGGAAACCCCTTTATACCTTTGTTGCTTTTATGAATCACATTTCACCATCATGTTCGCCTACCGTAACTGCTAGCAGCTTCTGGCCATTTGCCTTCTGGTAATCACTCACTTTACCGCATGTTTTTTACGGCTTTTTTCGTGTATTTCGAGGAGAAAGTTGTTGGCTTATTCTTGATTGTTTGATCAGCGAATTGTGGTCTTACTCGTATTGAGGCTGTTAGCTTTTTTCTCCGATACAAACAACCGCGTGCCGTTTTATGCTGAATCTGCGGTATGTTTTTTGGGTGATGTTTATGTACTCCAAAAACAGCGGGACGATACATCGATTTAGTGCAGCGGTATCTATCTTTGATCATCTGCGTGCAAGAATTTGTATTTGTGGACAGCTATACTGCTGGCACAGTTGAATAAAAAAAGTGGAATTCACTGGATTCCACCATGGGGAGAGTTTACAATTATCTTGTGGTAGTGGCGTCGGCCATGGGAGGCTTCCTTTTCGGCTATGAAATTGGCGTGATTGAGTAAGTTTGATGAATTATGCTTGCAAGAATTTTTGTCTAGTTTTTAGTCTTTTGAGTAATGTGCGTTATATGACCTGGACATCATTATGTTCCATATGTGATATGTTCGAAAATGCTAGGAAGTAAACAATCGCAGTTATCGTTTCAATAATGCGTCCGAAATACTTTAGATAATTTGGTACTTGGTTGCATTTATACATTCAGAAAATGTTAGCAATGCAGTGTCGATTACCGGTATGTAGCTCGACGATTGTAAGCATGCGGTTGGATTCTGCGAAGGAGTTTTGTAAATGATCTCTCATGCTGGCCGGAAGGTTAATTAACTTCTTATCATTTGATTAGAATTTGAACCAGTTAGATAACAAAACTGGATTGTTGCAAGTCAGTTCGAGTAAAAAGTGTAAGAAATTATTTTACACACAATGTGTACACAGTAATACGTACTGAAGAAGTGTATCACGTAGATTCACAAAACAGCCGTTCCCGCTGTTCGTTTGTATAACTTTGTGTGCTCTGCGGTTTGTGGTTTGTTTAGCAAGTTTGCCTTGCTTTGTAGCCAAGTGCTCATAATGGACAGTTTCGGTTTGGAATTCGGCATGAAACACCACGAAAAGCTGAACGGAACTGTTGTGAAAACGCCGGAAAGCGCCGACATCAGTGGATGGATAACCTTTACCTTCCTGGTCGGTTGTGTAGTGGGAGCCGCAATAACCTCCGTTCTGGCTGACATGATCGGAAGACGCTATTCCATCTTCGTCGGATCGGTGCTGTTCATGATTGGCGGAGCTATGCAGACGGGCGCATCCCACATTGCAGTGCTGTATGTCGGGCGGATTATTAGCGGAATTGGAGTCGGTATAATGTCCGCCGTCGTTCCCTTGTATATCTCGGAGACCGCCAAAACGGAAGTTCGAGGCACCCTGATCTCCACATATCAGTTGATGGTCACTTTTGGGATTCTCATTGCATCCTGCATTAATGCGGCCATATTGTCCACTTTAACCGGGGATGTGGAATGGCGGTTGGCCTTAGGTAATGAAACTGCACTTTAGTAGCCTGGCATAGCACACATCTGGATAGATTCGACAAGCATAAACGATATTACCGGATATGTTACCGTATATTGATAAAAGAACACAGGACAGAAGTGTATACCCACAAACGTTTGGAATTAGTAGGTTTATTTTCTTTATTGTAACATGCTTTCTGAGTGAACTGTGTGGGTGTGTTAGAGCCTAATTAAACTATTAATGTACTGTCGGAAAACACATTATTATAAAACCTGTCTTGGAGTGGAAGTATTAGGAGTCTTAGAGATTTGCAATATGAAATTCTGCATTCCGTGATTTCTTTTTGAAGAAATCTTGTAATTTTGTTGATAGTTTTTAGACAACATAAAACTAACATTGCTTGACATTTGTTACCTGTTGCTGTAAGTTTTGGTGCACACAACTTAGTAAAAATTATTCTTCACAACAACAGGAATGCAAATGGTTCCGGCGGCCATCCTTTGGGGTTTAATCCTCATTCTCCCCTTCTCTCCGCGATGGCTCGCTGACCGGGGTCGGGATAAGGAAGCGCTGCATGCGTTGGCCAAGCTGCGTGGTGCTTCGGAAGATTCCGCCGATGTGGTGGCGGAGTATACGGCTATCAAAGAGAATGCCCTGTACGAGAAAAAAATCGGCTCCGTGACATGGACGGAGCTGTTCAGAGCGGGAATAAGGAATCGGGTGGCTATCGCAGTTACATTACAGTGCTTTCAGCAGTGGACCGGCATCAATGTTATTCTGTACTATGCGGCGGAATTGTTTAAGGACATGGGATTTTCCAGTGAGCATGCGGGGGTGACATTCGTTATTGTAAATGCGGCTATTAATTTCGTTGCGACCTTTCCCGGGATGTGGCTGGTGGAGAAGATTGGCAGGAAGTTGTTGATGGTTATTGGTGGATTCTGTATGGGTGGATCGCATTTGTTGATTTGCTTGTGAGTTATGGAAACCGTGTCCAATCGTAATTTTCGAATCTTAATCCGATCGTAATTTTTTTCTGATGCCGTGATCAACAAAATATACACGTACTTGTTCATATCGTAGCTAGCGGCGTTTTACACCTATAGATCTCCTGTCTTAGCAGCGTTTATATATAGTTATGGTAAGGTTTCTTATGTAGAGCACCCGCGTATTCGTTCTGACTTGTTGATAGCAAAATTGCGAAACATGTAAAAGTGGCCGTATGCGGTACTTATCGTTTGTATTGAATATTGATAGATTTTTGGGATTGTCACATGCAACGCCGAGTTTGGCCTGGGCAGCAATGGTTTTTGTGTACGTATTTACGATTTCCTTCGCATCAACATGGGGCCCTGTTGTCTGGGTGTATCAGTCGGAAATTTTCCCAATGCGTGTTCGTGCCAAAGGGACGGCTTGTGCCACGATGTCCAATTGGATCTGGAATGCCATAATTGCCAAAGTCACACCCATCATGTTGGCCAACATCACATTTTATACTTATTTAGTAAGTTATCCTTTTGTATAAATACGAAGTAAAGATGCTGCTGCAAAACGTTATGCCCAAAGAAATTTTGATAAATTTAGTACGATTAATATTTGCTAGTAGCGAGATGGGATGATATCGTATCTGCACTGCACGGGTTGTCTCTATCAGTGCCGGAATTTCTCCTTGCTAGCATTTCGTGTTTAATTCGTATGGTTTGCCGTAATAGGTTTTCGGAGGATTCGGAATCGTTATGGCAGTATTTGTACTGATCTTCGTACCGGAAACCAAAGGGAAATCGCTGGAAGACATGGATGATATTTTCGGACATGTTCCAGGAGAAGAGCCGGATTATGACCGGGAAAAGAAAGTTCAGGATGCCATTATCGCTATGGATTCGCTGAAAAAGCGAGACGTTTTAAATTAATATTTTATTCAAAGCTTTTATTATTGCGACAATCGCGCGGGCTTGTTCTGTTGTGTTGCTGTGTCCGTGACATAGAAAGCGAATGGTAGTAAGATCTTGATTACTGCCATTGTTAGAATTTTTGGAATCTGTGATTCCGTTGTACAGTGTACATAATATGTGTGTGTTGTAAATGTGCACCTGTTTAAATACTATACTGTATATTACTGAAGCTCAATCTTGAATACTAAGACTTGGTAGTTGTTTTCTATGTGCACCACGCAAACTGCCGACAAAAGGCAGCCCATAATATAAAAGGTTGTTTCCTTTTATGAGAGTGAGTAAATCATTCAAACTTTGAAGAACCCTTTTAAAGCACTGCAGTTACAGGAGCTGATCTAACTGCTGGATTCACGCGTAACGAGAGATGGACATTACTCGACGTTACCGAGTATGCATATGCCCGTTGCTTTACGTACGCGCTTTGCTGCACTTGACATCGTTTATTTTATACTGACCATACCACAACTATCGCGTCCTAACATTACGAAACCGAAAGATGTTGGAGCATTTACCATTGTGCACGTCTTTTACATCACCTTCAGTTTTCTGAATCTGTATAAGTGGGCGGAACTGGCAGTTGAAAATAACTACACTTTCCAAGTTTTGTACTTTCGGTTGAAGTGGCCAGCGAATACTAGTATCTTTTTACACTCCCGCCCAGAATGTTGCACAAGAACCCCTTCTGAACAAATACGAATACTCATACGGCGGCATCACAATTTAATACAGAAAACAGCGCTGCGCCATGTCTGGTTTAATATTGTGACTGGTATATAATCTCGTTTGGTTTTTCTTCGCTTCGGTCATTCGCAATATCAGTGCCTGGATACCAGAGTTAAATTTTTTTCGGTAAATCTTTTATTCGTGACCTTTCCAGCTGTAGCATACCAGTGGTAGCATAGCCTCAGATTGTACAATGCCGAACTATCGAAGAGACCGCCCAAACCGCCGAGAGCAGGAACGCAAGAAGCTCTTTTGGAATTTGACTAGTAAATTTATACCTGTCTTTGCTTTTTGGGATTGTTTGTTTCGCCTATACGTTTTCCGACACTTCGTGCTATGCCCCACCCAGACATCAATTCCACCAAAGATGCGTTGCAGCATATTTTTTTGGATTTCTCAGCTGTTTTTTTGGAGGGTACTTTGGCGTAACGGCTTTTGTTGAGCGCTTTGTGCAATATCCAGGTCAAGGATAAGATCGTAGGTTGTAGAAGTACGTGGTGTCGATGTGTTTATAATTATGTTTTACCGTTTATCTCATGCTGTTGTCGTGTAGAGAATGCGTTGCAGCCGAAGCAGATGTTTAATTTGACCTTTTCCTTTTTTGTGGTAAACTTATTTCCCGGGCTATGGCCAATAAGGTCTGTGTTGCTGATGACCTTAGAATCAATTTCTGTTGCATTCAGTTTCGGTTTAGTGAGTTCAAATGAATAAAGCTGTTTGATGCGTTCCAGTGCATGACTTGCAGTTGTAAATACATCTGGTGTTGTCGCGTTGATCAGTGCAATACACGTCAGAAATGGGTCCAGAATTATCATCACAAGAGATGTATGTAAGGTAATCCATTGAAGATAGGCTATAGCGATAAAAAGAACTACTGGTTACAAGCATCGTGAAATACTAGCTACTAGCAGACGTTGGCGTTTATCGAAGCTTAATTCGCCTGATGCGCGCTCTGTGCGGTATAATCAGTACTGTAGTGTTACTCAGCTGGATGAGCATGCGACCCTGACACAAAATTCCGACTGGCCATGGGATGAGGGGATTCGGATAGCACATAGTAGTATTGCTTCGATACGGATATATTATGAGGCATTTCCTTGGCGCGTTATGCCTTTCCCCGCAAGAATCTCCTCCTGAATGAAATCCCGACATGCGCGTGCCAGTACAGCGTGTTTGATAACTACAAATATCCCAAATCGAAAGTTGGTCGGTGGAATCTGAAACTTCGGTTTGGAGACGGAGAGCAGGTTGGAGGAATATTTGCAGGAGTCTGATATGATACAAGATGATTTAGCCAACGTCTCGGAGCGGAATTTGCGAAGCCCGAATCGAAGACAGCAACTTGAAACTGATCTAGCGCGCTTGAAGAATCGGCAGAACACGCTGGAAGGTGTTCTAGGACTGTAAGTCAAGAAATATGATGGGTAACGATTGCGAAGTACTATTTTTAAAATTGATGATACTTCCTTCTACTCTTGCCTTTCTGAACTTCATTTTATTAAGCTATTCGTTGTAACGTTCAGTCAAAATCTCTGTTCCGAGTCAACTTCCGACAAGATGTTTTTTGCTCTATTTGATTTGCCTGATTTTCTGCATAAACATCTTTCGTGCATGCTGAATAAATAACATCAGAAATTTGTTCGACGCTGTTATTGGAGTGTGGAGTCTGACAGTGCGGTGCTTTTTTATAGTAGTACGTATCGATATCCGCATCAAGATGCTCGATATAAATGTTGTAGTGAACTTAATGTCGCAAGCGGAATGAAATGATTTCCTCTATTTTGTTGGTATTTACAAGTTGTTTTGTTTAGGTTTGTGCGATGAATATCGACTATGCAACGTTGGCCCACTGTTCAAACTTTTGGATGCTAAAAACCGTTCTCAGACACCCCCAGATTATCCCATAAGATCAAACAGAGTTTGTTAGACGTAAGTAAACAGGTAACATCTTCGCTCGGATTATTACATCTTATGCCTGTATAATATTGTCGTATATTTTCATTGTTTTTCTTTTACTTATCCTTATTGAAGTAAATTTTTTCTTGATCTACAGAGCCCTCTTGATGACAAATACACAGATTTTTGGCTGAGATTCCAACAGTATCGCAAGACACAGTTTGACGACCATCCCTACATGCTGAGAATTCTGGTCAGCAGAAAGGTAAAAATTTATTGACATTATGTTTTTTTTTCGTTTTTTTTCCCATATTAACTTTTACTAATGTACTACTGTTTGATAATAAAATGGTGACAAAAATGTACTGAATCTACAACATAAAAACGTCGTCAAAACCAACAGAATCAGGGACTGTACCCATTACGCACAGTGCATTTCCGCGTTGCATTAAGATGGACAATCTTTGTTTAAAAAATTCTGTGGACCGCGGTTCTCCGGTAGTGGCCAATAGATCTTTTCCTACTTTGTCCACGAGCTTTTTTGACATTATTAATCTGGATATACTCGTACTCGCGCTACACATCGGTGTGATAAATAGGTTGTGGTAAATTAAACAAAATGCGGATAACACCCTATAAAATGTTCTCATTGTAAAATAACTACTCTTAGTGTGCATTTACTTGTCTTTCACGCATTTGACCAGAATTAATCTTCCTTCTAGACGGTGACCCGCATGAATGGGAAAGTCAGCTTATACATATTTGGATCTCTTGGCCTCCGCGAAGCGGAATCATTGTTGTGCATATAAGGAGAAGACTTCACCTTTTATCCGTTTGTTTTGGGAAACGGTGATGCGACCGTCATGAAAGAAGTGTACAGGCATTTGTTTCTCCACCACGATGGACCTGTCCGAGCACAGCACTTCAGTATTACCGATATGTGGCGAATAATCGCTTGTTGTCTGTTTTATACCGGTGAGCGCCTTTTCCCCATTGCGAATTCTTTCAAATAGGTGACAAAAGCTTTCTTGTTACAGCGAGATTAAAACTGGATGCGCGCACTATAAACGCCACGATCACCATCGAAGACAGGACCGTGCAGCGTACTTTCGCGGGCAAGGATATGGTGGTGAATGTTGCCAATTTGGTCAAAAAATATATAGAAGTATGATTAAAAAATGCATTGCTGTACCGCATTATCAGTCTCCCCAGTTTCCGTTTCCTAACATCAGCTGATCGCGAATAGCTTTACCAACGGCGCTGGTTTTTTCAGATTCACGGAACCGGTGTCGTACGCAAATAATCAACGAAATTATGGAAGCAGATCTGGTTCTTGGAGTTCGAAGTTTCATACAAGACGAACTGAAAGTCCGTTACAGATTCGACTGGGATGATAGAGCGATAGTAATCAGGGGCGTGAAGATGACAGATACCGTATTTACTCAAATACCCGCCCAGGGCGCTTATTTTTTCAATCGCCTCCCGAAAGGGGCGCTTATTACGGGGGGGGGGCGCTTATTCCGGGGGGAGCGCTTATTGTTTCAACAGGGTTTACC
>JAQGAU010005303.1:0-10438 GCA_034698045.1 Paramacrobiotus richtersi
TCTGCTCCGTCCTTTCGTTTCTTTCTGTCCTTCTTTTTCTTGTCATCCCCACCGTCTCCAGCTCCATCACTACCGCCGTCTGCCGTATCGTCATCGTCATCTTCAGCTTCCTTGCTTCGGTGCTGCTTCTTTGGCGGTTTCTTTTTGCCGTCAGCACTATTCGGGGCATTTTTTCCTTTCTGGTTATTGTCTGCGAAAAATGTTCATGAATACGTAAAACTATAGCAAAATACCGAGCGAAAGGTCACACTCATTTGATTACTACTGATGCTTACCGTGATCTTTCTTCTTTCGATGTTTCTTCCTTTTTCTGCCGCTGGTTACAGAGGTGTTTGCAGAAACCGCATCAATAGAAGCTTCGTAATCATCCGTTCCAGTTTCATCCGAAAGCGCTGTGATCGAAGCAAATGCAGAATATATGAGAATAGTGTTTCGAGCATTGTACAGTTCCAAGTTTTCCATTAGTACCTTATGGAAAGCAAACGTGCGACTGCATTTCCGTACCTAACTTCTGCACTCTCTTTGCAGCAACCGCAGCAGCCATATTGAACGATCCCCGATGGACCGGTTGACCCGCATTCGAGTACACAATATCCGGCAACTCTTCTTCTTCCGTATTGGTCAGACGATGCTTCACAATCGGAACAACTGGCTGACTGGAGCGCACCGACGACCGCAGTAACGGCTGCTGCACCACCACTTCTTCCTCTTCGGTATCCTCTTCCTCCTCTTCGACCGCTTGCAGTGACCTTTTATGCTGCGGAATGGCTAGACCAGGGATGCCTTGTTTGATGTCATCGGGCGGTTTGGGTGTCTCGCTGTCACACCACTGGACGGGACACATCTCCAGAAGCCAGGTCGGGGCGTCGCCTTCCGGATCGCCCCAGGGGTAGGTGTTGGCTATCCCGGTGGAGAGGAGTTTGAGGACGATAAGGATTGCCCACTAGAGAGAAATACAGCAAAACTGGTCAGTCAATATCCACTCTAACTTATGTTTTATTCTAGCATGGACAGTGTCAAATGTACTGGATACGAGCAAAGTTTAGCAGGTGGCGTCCTTTAACCGAAACGCTTACTGCTGATGAAACCCATAGTTTTCAAATGGAAAAGGATAAATCTTGAGAAAGAGGCATGCAAGAAATGTCTGTCCGCGACTGAATATTAAAAATCGTAAGAATTGGAAATGGTCAGTACTTTAACAACAATATTAAGTGAGCATTTCTCTTCGAGCACGTTACTGTTCTGACAGACTGTTAGCGCTCGATATAGCCATGGCAATATAAGTTTCAATAAAAAAACAGTGGTTCCTTTTAGTCTGACAGCCAAAAGGTTACACGGTTTAGCGCTGACTCAGTCGTGGACTCGTAGTTGGATGTGAAACTTCGTAAACCACCATATTGTACAATATCCGCTGTTACACAAACCATTAAAAGGTACGTTGTCAGCACGATATACCCCGTCACATTCAGCGCGGTCTTCCCGAAATCCTCCACCAACGCCGTGACACACCCCCTTCCATGTAGCGTCGAATCCCTGGGCCATACATAATCCGTCCTCGCCGACTTGACATTCCGGTGAATGCACGGTCTAGACACGTTGGCGTTGCAGCAACTGTACGGCACGTTATCGGCCCTGTACACTCCGTCTTTAAGGTCCTTCATAATCTCCGGTGCGCGAAGATCCAGGTACGCGTTATCAATCCAAGCAATGCTGAACCAGTCAGACGACTCATTGCTGCCGCAACATTTCAGCTGCATCTGCAAGTCGTCCATAGCGGTTTTAATCTCCGGGCTCTTGGAGTACCGATCCATAGCGGAGCGTAAACCGTTTTTGAAATACTTTTTCATGGTGTACTGGTGGGTGAAGACGACAATGATGGTGACGAAGACGACAACCTAAAGATAACTGAAATACAGTATGCCACACAGAACAATGCATACATAAGTATAGCTAGCGTCAGATTACCTAGTTTCTGAAATAATGCATAGCTTGCTAAAGATACCGTAACTCTTTACATATGTCTTGGAAAATATGTATGCGTAAAACATGCCAGTTTGAACAGCTCCCATCTGCTTTCGCACCAGCTGGATTTTTGTGGTATCACCTGCTGAGCTAAACTCAGACCTTGATGACGGAACAGTATTCGACCATGCCTATAAGTTTTGAGCTACCGATACTGCCGGGAGAAACTGTCCTTCTAACTACTTGCGCGAGACAGTTCGTGACCTTCTACATAAAACCGTTCACGGCATCAAACACAGACATACCAACTCAACGACGGCCTAAATGTGGTATTAACTCAGTAAAGGTCGACGCAGATGGAATTATAGCAAAGACTTCCGGTAAACAGTACGTTGTACTTATTTACGTCAGATGCGCAGGCGATGAGACGCACCGCTTTACGTCACTGGATTGTTACCGAATACATACAAATGCAATCCACAACTTACCTACCTGGACGACGAAAACAATAAGACCATAGAGGCGAGTATGGTTCTCCCAACGATACCGGGATTCATAGAAGCCTAGATCGGCGAAGATCTTCAAGCCCACACTATGGGTGATAATGACGATGGTCCCGATAACGATCAGGTAGTAGATAAAGCTGTTGCCGTTGTAGTTGTCCAGCAGTTGCAGGTTGGTCTGGATGCGGGTGCGAATGTGCAGCGCCATCGCAATCAGAACTAGACCTGTTTCGACATATGAGTAAAAACCCATGTCCCTGTTTATGGTGGAGAACAAGTTACAGTGCTGTACCTAATGCCGCCAGTAATGCCGAAAAAGCGGTTCCGATATGTCCCAGTGTGTTTCTTCCCTTTTCTGACAAGTTAATGACACAGAAAGCCATTCCATCATTCCGAAACTGGTGTAGTCGCTAAACAAGCTCTGAAAAGAACCGTGCAGTACTCGACGTACCGATTACGCAATAACCAGACACGTGAGCACGTCTACCGTTGATTTTACGACCGGTTTCCCTTGCGAAGCTGTTCGGAGACGCTTATCGCTTATTTACTATGGCAACAAACACATAAGGTACCCTTCCTTTCGAATCCTTTTTACGTTGTTCCCTAATCTGGTATTAACAGTTGCATTTAAATACTCAAGTGGGAAAACGTATTCGAAGTAATTAATATTCATTGTACGGAGAGCAGACGTTCACATAGATTGCACAGCAGATTCTTTATAACGACGCCGTTTTCTGGAAACTGGAACGATTTCGGAATTAATTCCCATTCCTTCTGATACTGCCATACGTACAAGTCAGGCGTTTTTGACAAACGTTACTTACATTCAGTTCGCTGCTTTGTGGAAATTTAGATTGGCGTTTAGCTGTTGCTTGAGGATGAACACAACAGGATAGAGAATTTCATTCGGTAGTTCATTATTCCACAACTTATCGTTTCTTTTCAGTTACATATTCTTGCTTATTCAGTTTACACTTTACGGAGTGTGATTTATTCCATCGCTAATTTCGCCCCCAAAATGGG
Source organism: Paramacrobiotus richtersi (assembly GCA_034698045.1). Lineage (NCBI taxonomy): Eukaryota > Metazoa > Tardigrada > Eutardigrada > Parachela > Macrobiotidae > Paramacrobiotus > Paramacrobiotus richtersi. Next base: position 3,489 of record JAQGAU010005303.1, read on the forward strand.
GAAAAATATCAAAGATCGTGTTCCATCTGATTCTAGTTTTGATCAGTCTACATATTGAGAAGATGCGAGAATTCTCCAGGTCTGTCTTGAATTTTGATTCGCGAGAGTCTCTGGTTGCTGATGCAAATCTGATTTTGGATGCCAGCTCAAATCTTTCGCTGGCTCACAGGGCTGTGTTGCATAAGAATGAACAGTTGACTCGTACAATTCAAACCCGTGATGCGAACACTCAAACCCGTGATGCTGGGTTCAAGGAAACCGGAATTCAAGCTTATATTCCGATGCCGGATAATCCCCATGCGATTTCACGTAGATCATGTCATGTTTCAGTCGAACGAACAGTAATCGCGACCCATATTTCGTGTGCTAAGCCGCCTTAAGTCTCCCGGAATCGAAAAGCCCGGAATTCTAAGAACACTTCCCGAACCAGTGTTCGCGAGATAAAGACCACCTGTGGCACTCGGAATGATGCCACTCCATCTGATTCAAACGTGTAAGAGTCTCTCAAACCTGATTATTATTTAACGTACGAGCTTAACCGTAAGAACAACCGCGCTGCTCAGTGTAGATTCGGGATGACCTGCATTTCAACGATCCAAATACAGCGTTTCAGTCTTTCCGTGTGAAAATTTTGATTTTATAACACATGTATGTTCGTAAATATCTCTAGGTCAAAAAACGAAATCATGTCTACGTATGAAGTCACCAGCCGACATCAAAGAAATTTGCGATAGTCTGGGGTTTCCTGCTATTGTGGGCGACAAGAACGTCGTTGGAGACCGATTATACGCTCATTACGGTTTAAATAAACTGGCCAAGAATCACAAGGAATCCACCAAAAGCGGTTCGAAACCTGCAGATTCCCGCCCAGAGGAAGAAAGCGTTACATCTATGCCAACCATCTCAAAGATTGCTACGGAATTACATCTGTCCAGGGAAACCTCAGCGGAACTATCCAGGGCCGGCTACCGAACTGCGGAGGATTTGTTAATGCTGGCGGAGCTCCCATCCTTCCATGAAAAATTAGACTTTGTCAGCCTCTCTCGAGACCACGCTTATCTCGTGGATTGGATCCGAAAGCATTCCAAGGTCACCAGTTTGTCAGTTGCCAACCGCCCGCGAGCGGTCTGTGATATGCGCGAAGTGTTGGACCACAAACGAGGCGCCAGTCGAGAACGAGCCCGGTCTTTTAATCGACGCACCGGGAAGGTCACGTCCCGACAGCATTCGGGTGAGTTACGTTATGATAGAAGTTTTCCAACTGCACGCAACACTGGCAATTCTCGCTCACGCTATCGTCACAGCAAGCAAAAAACCCCAAAACTGCATCAATGGTGCAGCGCTCTGAAGACGAGTTTTGTCACGCCAAGTTTCCGCTGTCTAATACACCACAGAAGTCCATGAGTTCCGCTAAGCATTTTTCTACCGAAAATCGTTGAAATGAGGCTTTTGAAAGGCAGAAGCAGAAGAGTCTCTTTCGTGGGAAGGGTACATTTCATGCGGCTAAAATATAGCAACACTGCTGTTTTTACTGGCATGAAGGACGCTGAAGACAGGTATCCCCATATCTGAACTCCCTCATGAAAAATTAATGACGGCCCTTGTGGATGTTGCTGGCGAATACAATAGGCGGAAAAAGGTCACTAAACATGACCTCACGTAATCGTGGGATACATCCTTTGATGCTAAAGCAGTGTATGGTGTGCGAAATCTCACTCGAATTGTTATCGATAAAATGCCCGCCTTAGAACGTCCTATACTGATCACATTCGTATTACCAAGTTGCTGCCGGGCGAACTGCAGTGGCGGCAGTATTCTCCTTTTTCAGGAGCATTGTCGTATGACTCCATTGTCTACGTCTAGGTTTAACACAGGGTTACGAACATCCGTACAATCTGCCGGGCTTCCACCAGCCAATGCGTGCGCCCGTTCCTTTCGCCATGACGCCGCCAACTGTGCCTACATTCTGGGGCTTCCACCGATGCCCTTCAATCCCTGGACAACTGGCGTAGCAATTGCTACCAACAACGGAGCCTGTTGTCCGCCGTGCTGGCAAATAGGATGAATCGTGTGTCGCTCCCCAGCTGACTAAGTTTGATGGACATGTTTCGCTTTGTTTCGATGTGGAGCCGTTTGCCTGCGACCTTTACCTCTTTTCTTGTTTGCACGAAGTACGTATTCGTCGGGGACGTTGTCCCGTTGCAGAAGGATAATAAAGCTTTACGATTATCATGTAGAAGGCTCAATTTGTGACAGATCTTAGCTACAACGGCTACATACTGCATACATATCTTTAATTGTACAATAAACTATAGATCAGTACATAAGATACAGTTAACGGCTGCTTAATCTGTGATACCCGTGTTCCAAAGCTCATAGACTACGATGGCAACCGTAAGTTATAATGGAATGGTTCTAAATTCACGCGTAATTCAACTCTGTTTATACCTAAGTTTTTGGGATAACACAATAATCATCCAGGGACGCTTTTGCTCATGTCAATGCGTTTTATTAGCGGCAAATGTTCTAGATTGGGTCATTCCATAATTGCAGTCCGTGGAACGCGACGGTACAGTCGGACTGCATGTCGTTCTAATTCCCGATAATCATTACGAAGAAAATTGAAGAGAATCCTTTCGCTTATATGTGACTTGGGAGCATACCGAATGTGCAAAGTCAACCGGTGACCTTTTGGCCTCGCTGAACTGATGTGAGAGTCTTCGTGAACGCCGTGTAAAACAGTCAGAAACTGCTAACGAATGAACTCTTCTAGTTTATCGGTTCTCAATTGCATTCTATCTGCTAAAGGTGAAGTTTTCGCTAATTATCTTGACGTGTCAGTACCGTGTGTAACGGAGAGTGCTTCTGATACGGATACATGTACGTCTGTAGCGCATAGTTAAGAAAAGCAGCTTGTACATAATCGTTTGTTTCTTGGCGCAGCTGCAGACATTCGACCGGGTCAATGAGAGTGAACAGTCAGAACAATCCGTGAGTAACTATGACAACATTGCAGTCGGATGTACATGTTCGTATTGTTATTACAGGAAGAAATCGTAACCGAGTATTGTGTACAATTGTTAAACTGTTAAATTAATCAAATCAGCTCCCCACACGTTCCACAGCATCTTCTTGCCGCAGATACAGCCGCTCCGAACCACGAGCATTATCCGGTTTTATCTGGAAGAAAACGGACAACAAAGTTCACAGATAAGCCAAAAGATTTTCACACTCTTAAAACAGTGTTTTTTTGGGAATTCGTAAGCACAAAAAGAAACCTTACATAATTTATGAAAGATTGGAGTGAGCGATTGAAAAGTGTCTGAACAAGTAAAGATGGTGTATTGCGGCGTACGTACCACAGGTATACAGCGATATACGGTGCATCCTACAGATGGCCTTCACTGATCGCGTGATGCAGCGCCACCAAATGGCTGATGTGTTCCACTCTCCAGAACGGAAAATTCGACTATAAATAAAGACTTTGCCGTGATGCATACTAACATTATTAAACGTTTTTTTGTGTTTTCTAAATGTGAGATTGTTTGCCCACTAATACGCATTTAATAATAATCAAAACAAGAAAATTAAATTAAACACTAAACAAGTAAATAATGAATCCATAACAAATAAACTGAAAAAATTTAAATTCAATATATTAAGTTATTAAAAAAATTAAACAAGTTAAAAATAAATTACCAAATAATACGAATATTACACGTGAACATATTACCGGTGATACTAAAAAATGTGTAGTTATTAACAGTGACGTGAACAAAATAAAACACTGAAAAAGCTGCAGAAGTAAAATAACATCTTGAGAATAATAGGATAAGCTAATCAACAATAACTACACCGATAATAAGAAAAACGCATTTAGTAATAATATACTAAATTTTGTATACTAATACTATATATAATATTACTTAATAAGACTATATATAATAATTTAGTAGTCTAATAAAGTCCGGAAATAATGGTACCTGTTTGGCTGCGGCTTCCTCCTCGTGCCCACTGCCCACTACAACGTAGGTGCACTTGCGACCGAATCGCTGCAATATCCGGTCAAAGCAGTTTTCTTTTCCTAAAGAAAAACACTTTTTCAAAAATATTCTGATCGATAATATTTACTTCCGGCATTACACTTACAAATATTATGAAGATAGTTATCATAAATATATATATGTACTACAAGCTAAGAATAAAATACAATATTTAACAAGCAATATAAATATAAAACAAAAACCCGATTTAACGATAAAATTAAATACTGAAAACCGTGCGCAGCAAATTTCCTTGTCTAACTTACCAACTTTGGCCGAGCTGTAGATATTTTCAATAGGAAAGACGTCGCCGAAACCGAAAAGCAGCAGCTTGGTGATGGCACCCACTAGACCGTTTTGGGTCACTAAGACGTTTGTGCATCCCTCCCTACGTGCACCAAAAAAATAATTAAATATGACGTAAACAATCACAATTAAATCTATCAAATATTCTATTGAATCTGCTATTAATTATTAAATCTTACAATTAATATGCCAATTAAACTGGCAGCTTATTGTTGTGTAAAACTTTATATTCACAGAATAGCTCACCTGGAAGCGATCTTTTTCAGACAGCCGTGCGAGAGGCGCGACCAGTTTTGCGTCTGACTGTCGATTTGTTCGCGCATACTGTGCCATTCTTGCCGGTTCATACTGCACAACACTGCTAACACACGAAATAGGTAATCAGGCTTGCAAAGATCTCGATTAATTATTCTACACTTGTGCTGCGATTTTTTGCGGTTTACATTAGTAATCATGTATCATTTAAAGTCATACAGTAATAATAATAAAAATAAATAAATCAGACTGAACTAAATAAGTCAATAAAAAGTCACTAATTATGTTAATAAATTATTTTTTATTATTTTAAATAAATAATAATAAAATATTATTACATTTAAATGTTTAATGTTCTTTATTTAATAAGTTTGTACCTTCGGGTGTGGTGCGATACTGGTTGTAAATATCCTTAATGCGTCGGTAGCGAAAGGCCAGTTTGCGCATCCAGTCGACGCCGCCGCGCACTCCCGACGCCATACACAGGTTTCCGTTGGGCGAGATGGCCCGGAACCCGTCAGCCGCAAAGTTGTACGAACTGCAATCAGTTACGTTATGCACCGTATCAAATGTTTGAAAGAACAAAACAGCAGCAAATAAATTAAATAAACAATTAATTAAAATAAATAAATAATAAATAATTTTAATTAAAATAATTAAAGTACGCAAATAATAATAAACTCGAAAAAATTAAATGTATTTAGAATTTATCAAAATAAATAGTATACTACAATATTGTAATTGAATTTAACATAAAATGAATTGAAAAGTAATTAAAAAAATATGGAAAATGACTGAAAAACATGCAAAGGCCCGTGACCTTTAGTGTATACCTTAAATCCTGTCCGTTATCATCGCTGGCCACATCGTCCACGTGTATTTGGTCGCATTCGTACAAGTCTTCCATGAAGAGGAACTTGACCGATGTCTGCTCGATGAGCTGTTCCATACGAGAGAACATTTCCCGAAAGAATGCGTAATCAATCGCCTGCCGAATATTAATTCTCATATATTGATTAAATACCGATTCAACGTATAATGAAACTCTGCATTACATAAAAACAATAAAATAAAGATATATATTTAAAAAAGTCATTATGAAAGCCATTATAAAAGTTTCTATAAAATATGTAAAGAATTAATAAACTAAAAAATCAAATTATATATTAAAATAAGTACATAACCCATTAGATATATAATCATATTATATGCCCGGGTAGTTGTATGTGATACCTTATTGTGTAATTGCAATTCAGGATGCTGCATGGGATCCTGGAGGATGAGGTTATGCCCGATGATGGTCTCATCCAGATTCCAGATGAACACCCGCTCCATGTCGCCCTCGGGCGGCGGTGTGGGGTTATTCTGACGGCGACCGCGATTCTTAGAGCGCGCTACAACCAGAGCAGACACTGTCGAAATCATCACCATGACCAACTGAAGAGTACTGTGTTGGGACTCACATTTCTTGCTCAGCGACGACACGGAGGCGTTCTCCTTGAGGGGCGGGGAGGGCGTAGCCGTTGTGTTGCTGTTGGATGTGGAATAGTGCGAATCGGCAGCGGAATTATTGGTCTGCATACCGGCCAACTGGTACCCCGTCCCGGCCCCACCGGCCGCCAACCCCGCGTGGGCATGCGCATGGGCCGCGTTGAGGGACGAGACGGCCGCCTGGGCGTTGCTGTTGGCGTGGGCCGCCTGCACGGCCTGCGCGGCCGCGTGCATGTAGGCCGGGTAGGTGGCCGGAGCGTAGTAGGCCGCGTAGGCCGGGTTCTGGCCGTAGGAGCCGTACGTGTAGTCCAGCGCCTGCGGCTGACTGAAGCCCGGCGAGCTGCATGACGGGGACGCGGCGAAGGCGCCGGCATTGTAGGCGGCCGCGCCTAATCAACAATTTCTTGTTAACCGTCACCGGATGTACTTTACGTCGCAAATATCATAAAACAGGTGTAGAAAAATCCGTAGTATTTTGTGAAATATTGTTTTTTTTTAAATAAATAAATTTTTTTTTTCATAAATACAATTTAAATTAACTTAAAATATACCTGGAGAAGTATATCGTTCATAACAAATTTAATATCTTATTTTTGGCTGTGACGTTATGTAGGTACTGGTTGCCAGCTGTCGTTTTTTTAAAGGAACCAGAATACTTCATAACTTAGTATCAAAAACCTAGAAACTGAGAAAGAAAATAGAGCAGAAAATTCAAATAAAACAATGAGAAATCTTGTTATATACTTACCGGCATAAGCATATGGATTATTCCCCGCAGTAAAGCTCCCCGGGAAACCGGCGGACATGTAGCCACCCGCTGCAGCGGCCGCCGAGCTCAACCCGGCCACGGACGTC
>JAQGAU010005304.1:0-10436 GCA_034698045.1 Paramacrobiotus richtersi
TGCAGTATTTTTGGTTTCATTTATTGGAAGTTTGGGTGTTGGGCACGAAGCCATTCATCTACGAATGGCCCTGCTGGACGAATGTACCAGAGGAATAAATTTGTTGTTGTTGTTGTTGGTATGATAGTTACAAACCGATATATTGGGCTGACGCCCTCGTGTCGTAGTTACGTATGCTGTGATAAAACCGGCCGGTCTGTCTGCTCGAAGCCATAAACTCTATCGACGTACATCTGTAGCGCAGATGGAAGCGAGCAGGGAGAAAGTTTCCGGCCCAGTACTGTATGGACGTGCTGCTAGCCACTCTATCAAGATCTCCTCCTCTCTCTCAGTCCAAGTGTGAGTCGGTTCGGCGGTGCTGAAATTTCTTCAGCTGGAAGAGATGAGGCGGGGAACGGGACAGGAGAAGGAGAGAGAGAAGGGACAGCTAATGCAAGCGGATATCGAGCGATCTGTCTGTCTCGGCTGGTTATTTGGTTTTGACTTCTTCTGCTGTTTCTTCGGTACCGTAAACGAGTTATGAACGAAGATGATGCAAACATGGCTTTAGTACAGCACGATACCGTTTTAATAATGCAAAGATCAAAAACGAATTATAATTAATAATTGTACTGCAGATTGCTGAAGTTGTGATCATCGCTCTGCTTGTTAAGGAACCGTGTTAGCGCATGTTAAGAATTGCAAAGTGTGGGTCTACGCCATACCGTTTCAAAACGAGCGGTATTCGTGAAATGTTGGCTTGAAAAACCTACTCCCGAGTAGGTCATTGAAAAGCGATATTCATCGCTATAAGTGGGTGCAACGGTAAACCTGCATTCATTTGGCATTTGAAGATGAGCCAGTTATGGTTTGCCTTATCAGCGGTGAGTCAATCGAAATGTTCGTTTTTCGGTATTCTGGTAATCTCAGAGCGTATATCGTACAAGCAGCGGGCCCGCCTTCGGCGAGCCCCAGCTTGCTGTACTGTTGAACTGTATAATCACGGTGTCTAATCAATTACAGTGCGTTAAGTAATGTATTGATTACTAACTAATTAATTAATTAATCAATAATACTAATTAATTAGTATGTAATGAGTATGTATTGCTGTAATATGTATGTACTGAGTTATCATCACGGCAATACTCTTATGACATGTCAGCGGTTGGTTACCACTAGGATTACAGTAAATCGCAGCCAGACGGACTTCCGTCTTGGCTTCTGTTTTGTTTTTGTGGGCAATCTCATGCTGCACAAAACCTACGTTAAAAGTTAACGAAAGCTAACACCCGCAGACTGTACAAACCAGGACATCTTTAAAAAAGCCACCGTCGTACCGTATACTGTTTCAAATTCATTTGTCTTTCGCCGACGCAACATTTTAGATCCTACGAAGACTGCCTTTTAGAGCCACTTTGTGAAAGGGGACTCGGCGTAGAGAGTACGCTTACTTGCTTCGACGTTCGAGGATGTCAGCGGTTGTAAAACTTGATAAAGTTAACGTACTTATCAGCTATCTAAAAGGGCTGCAACAGAAACAGGCGGTTCTGGCGCCGAAATGTTGACAGAAAACTCGTTAAACTCTATACACGCAAAATCCGGTGGTGCCAGACGCTTGGGCAAACATAGCTTTCGTAAAATCGGTTTCAAGATAAATTCCGGTATTTGCAGTTAAAAGAATCGCCGAGCCCAGAGCATATTTATACATAAAGCTCTAATTTTTTACGCGGCTCGTTTACTTCGCATTGGCGGCGGGCGCTTCGCGCCGCCGCCAAAGCTCGCGACTCAAGCGAACCTGCTGAACAGCACAATAATTGAGCAGCACCCATGTAATCGGAATGTCGAAATTGTCACATCGCAATTCAGAATCAAATCACAGAAGCGGTAAGTTTAAACCAAACAGATCATTTCAGGTGTACCCTTTCTTCACATAATAAGAGGCATTTTATAGGCTTGCGCCAGAAAATTATTAGGATTTTGCTCGTGGAATTCCAGCGTGCCAGTCTGGCGCAGCATTGACCAGAACTGACGTTTTATCGCTCATACTGAACTATAACTTAAACATTATGATTTAAAAATACGACGTTTAAGTACACACGTTACGTTTTTTAAGTTTCATATTAAATTAGATCAATTCAGTGTGGCTAATGCAAATAGTGTTCGAACTGGGCGGAAAAGTATAAAAGTCTTCCAATACTCGTGCCGGTTGGTGATCAGAAAGATAAGTCCTAGTGACAGGACAAACGTGCGCATCAGCAGTGCTTTTGTTTTGTATACAGTCTCCATCGCTTCAAGGTCATGCATGGTTAAATTAAGGAAAAGCTTTCGGCCGAGGTCTGCTTGCTTGCGCAAATCAGGACAACTGTTTGAGAAAACCACTGTCGTTTGTTTTTCAAAACTAGTTTCGACTTTTGTCGATGCAACAACCGTATGTCTTTTTTATAGAAGTTTCCGAAAACCGCTTTGTAATAGTTTACACGGCGCAGAAAATAAGTACGCTTTTTTCTGGCTCGATGTTTGAGCAAGTTATCAACGTTCGTCGAAGCTTGGAAAAAGAGTTACCTATCCAGAAGGGCAGCTGCGTCAATACGGCGTAAATTGGCAAAGAAGTCGTCATACCTATGTACGCGACATTCGGCGCTGCGGAATACTTTGACAAAGTTTAACATATATCCCATGGAAGCTCTATTGAAATATGGTTTAAAAAACTATTAAAAAATTAATAAAAAAATGATAACAACTATTGAAATAAATTAACAAAGCAATAAAAAACTAATTAACTAAATTAGTATTAAAATTATTAAATTAATTTAATTAAAATCATTAAAATATAATAAAAAACGTTTACGCATTGTTGTGTTTTGGGTGAAGTTAATATTAATTTCGTTTGCAGTAACGCCAAAAATGATACTAAGCTTAAATGCAGTATCTTGATTTCAGTCCCGCTTAGCCGGAAAGGATAGTAGCAAAAGCAAAGAACAAAAACAGCAGATATGCATACTGGGTTATATTGGAAAGAATCGAATCGATGAAAGCACAGCACACGGAGCCCTCGCACAATCTATTGTGCTGTGGTGAAGCAAAGCAGATGACATTGCGGCCCGTATGAGTGTTATAACACTGTAACACTGCACTTTGCATTCAGAACCAAGAGTCTCGGACAGGTCTGTCTTTTCAGTCATGCTATAAATGTGCAGGCTGGAGCTTGGACTGTGCGAGCTCGACTTGCTCACTTTCCTTGCTGGCCATAAGCGCGTGCATCCAGTAGTAAGGGTAATTCCATTAACAGCAGAGAAGTCTGCGCCATTTCCAGTAATGACTTGGACCAATGGACTAAACTTACCAGCCCATAGATCTTGCCAAACCCATATCATTCGCTCAACACACAGCCCAGACCCACGAAAATGACCCATACCATGCTCTGGTTACCAATTTGGTTTTTCGCGAATTCAAAGGCGGCCGACCAATTCTTGCCGAAAATTTTGTCACGGTTCTCCCCTTTAAAACATTTTCTTTCTAATGATACCTAAACAAAGAAAATCCGATGCTCCGTTAAGACCCCATCGATTGCTAACCGTTTCAGAATTTAGCTTTATATAGTGGGAGGATTATGATGCACCCTATTTACTCTCTACTGGGCCCGTCGTTCGCCGAGCACGGGACGGCATTCGGCGACATCGTGATGATAGTTGTTCTTTATGCGGTGGTTATTGCGAGGACAATCGCGATGATTGTCTCCCTCTTTATTTGGTTATACGGTCGCCGGGGAGTCACCACACAGCTTTCTGCACCTCTGCTAACGGTAAGCCGGACAATATGTGTACCTATTTTGAGTAGATTCAATAACACCTATTGATGCTGCATCCTGCATAGAGCGAATTTGAAGCTGCTCGGGAAGCAATGGTTGAACAATTCATTGAAAACCTCCTGGCGCAGATCCAAGCGCAACAGGAAGATGAACACTTAAGAATCACCGGCCAACCTTTAACGGCAGATGAATTTAACCAACTGCCGACAGTGCCAGTGACCCATGTGACAGATGACAATTGTCCCGTGTGTCGAGAAAATTTGGCATTGGGGGAAATCCTGATCATCCTGAACCATAGAATGTCCAAGTTAGACAGACAAGGGTTCAATGGGTTTGAACCCATAGTTAGGAAGAGAAGGGTTCACTTGGTTCGAACCAAGTGAACCAGCAACAAAAGCGGCAGCAACGAAGGGAGTCAACGGCTGGCCTCGAACGAGACTCAACCAGAGCGGCATCGAAGGCAGCAAATTAACCGCTGGCATCGAGAATATGGACGTTTTCGACCTCGGTAATCGTCAAGCGTACACCATTTAGGCGACCACTTCCGTTATCGTACCAACACGGGTCGTTTAGCCGTAACTGCAACAAAGTTAACCGAGCCTAAAAAGCCACATAGAACTCCAAATGAACTAGATCTGAGCCACAGTGAACCAGGCTTCCTGATATTTATTCTTATTTATCTTTTAACAGTGAACCCGAAGAACCGCATAGAACCACCAGTGAACCAAGTATGAACCACAGTGAACCAATCCTTTTGATATTTATATCCATTTATCTTTTACCAGTGAACCCATAGAACCGCATAGAACCACCAGTGAACCAAGTATGAACCAGAACGAACCAAGCCTACTGATTTTTATATCTCTCTATCTTTTACCAGTGAACCCATAGAACCGCATAGAACCACCAGTGAACCTAGTATGAACCACAGTGAACCAATCCTCCTGACATTTATATCTATTTATCTATTACCAGTGAACCCATAGAACCGCATAGAACCACCAGTGAACCAAGTCCGAACCACAGTGAACCAATCCTCCTGATATTTATATTTATTTATCTTTTACCAGTGAACCCATAGAACCGCATAGAACCTCCAGTGAACCCAGTACGAGCCACAGTGAACCAAACCATCCGATATTTACATATTTATATTTCAAACATTTTATGTATATGGTCCTGAAGGGAGCTACTTTGGCCAATGTTTGCTCGTAATGTTCTGGAGGCACGCTCATCCCTTTGCTTAAACTATGTGGTTGGAGACGACCGACTGTAGTTGGGACACACTGCGTCGGACTAGTTCAAAGTTAACTTCGAGGAGATGCGAGAAAATTTCTGCCACTCTGTTCAGGCCCATCCAGCTGGGCTTTCGGACAAAAAGAGGCGGGTGGAACCCTAAAACCGTTCGGATGGAAAATCCGTCCACTGGACACTTTCTTGACCCTGCAACCGCTAAAACCGTCCGGCGAGCCGAAGACACGTCCGCCGTAAATTTTGCCCACCCAGATGTTTCATTGCCGAAACAGCCCTCTGGTGTCCAGTCTTACCCGGACACTTTTCCATGATGTGCTCTACAATGCGGACACTTCTCCTCAGTTTGGTCTACGACCAGGACACATTTTCCTGATGTGTTCTTCGACGCAGACACATTTCCCCGCTGTTTCCCAAGCTGCATAGACACTTCTTTAATGTGTTTTGCAACCCGGGCGATTTTTCCTGATGTGCTCACCAACCCTGACAGCTTTTCCTGATGTATTCCACGACCAAGTCACTTTTTGGCGCTTTGTGTCACAATCCGGCTATCGGAGTACTGTGGGTAATAGTGTCCGGGATATAGCACACTCTGGGGAAAAGTGTCCGGCTTCCATCAACCTATAAGTAATAGTTTTAGGGTTGTAGAACACATTGGAGAAAAGTGTCTAGATTGTACGGTTATTCCAGGAGTCCTCAGTGCCACCCAAGCAGAAGCCTTTTCCATGCTTTTTGCAGCTAGCCAGATAGCTGTGTGATTAAATGATGGTAACAGTTATCGAATCTTGCAGTGTATGAGCAACAGTCCACAATGGAACAACATTTCTCATATATTTTGTTGTGGTAGCAAGAAAGTACGATTTGTTTCACGTACCGGCACTAACACTAACAGACTACTTTTACTAACACGAGTTTTACTAATATGATGGTAATTTATGGGTTATGGTAATACCAGTGGTGCTGTTACTGGTTCTGGTACTTGCAGTGGTAGTAGTAATGTTAGTGGTTCTGGTAGTGGTAGTAGTAATGGTAGTGGCGCTTGTAACAATATTTGCGCTGTTTGTGGTTCTGACAGTGGAACTCGCCAGCACTAAACTACAAACGGACCTCATTGATCACAATCATAATTTCCGACTTTAGCAGATAAAGGCAATTTGAAAAAATTACTCCAGCTAAGTACTGCTCATTGTGTCTGTCCTGATCTCACAGATGATGAAAACACTCACGAGCAAATTTTTTCGTACAATTTATCATGACGATTATATAATAACCGCTAAGGTTTTAGCACAAGTGTTATCTCAGCAGGTATGATCATCCGCGAGAATCAAGAGCAAACATTTGCAGAATAATTGCTTGGACCAACTTGGTTATTGGAAACACGAATGCAGTGAACCTCTGAAAGTTTTAGTCAACCACACAAGAAGGTAGACAGTAGCATAGAGTCACTGAAACTGCCTTTTGGTGCTCAAGTCGCCCAGCATTTTTCCCTGTCGACTGTTAACTTTGATTCTTTGGTTATAGTAAACAGAAGGGAATGTTCACTGCATATTACGAGCTTTTTTCGGTGAGCAACTTTGTTCACTATTCGCTGCGCAACAGTTTGTAGGTGAGAGATTTTTCTTGCGTCTGCTATTTCTAAAGTCCATTAAATCGAAGTATGCGCGAAACAAAAGTGTTCACAATTTCGCGCTCCCAGTGACCATAAGAAGCTTGCCGCATTGGGAAAATTACTCGGTCATTGCTCGTTCCCAATACTTTCGGGTCATCGTATCTGTAAAGAGCATACTTGTGCTGAAGTGCTTGTAGCCACATTGAGTATTTCAATTCTACGAGTGCGCTTAAAATTTTTTGTAGGTTCGGAAGAAACACCATGAGCGACGTTCCTTGTTTCAATAATTTTTCGAAATTACTATTCTGCTAAGCTAAAGTTCAACTTTATCGTTGCGGTCAAGGGACTGATGTTCATGGGGTTTAACTGCTGGCCAGTCTCACTGCCAGGGTCACAACCAATGCCAGTACCAGTGCAAATATCATTACCAACGCCACTACCATTACCAGTACAATTTTGAAGTACCACCGCCAGAACCAGTGCCAGTACCAGAACCAGTACCAGAATTGGTACCACTGCCAGTACCTTTACCTCTGCCATAACCAGTGCCAGTACTGCGCTGCCAGCATCATTATTAGTGCTAGTACGAGAACCAATACCACTACCACAACCAGCACCAGTACCATTACCACTACCACAACCAGCACCAGTACCACTGGTGGTACCATGAAATAGAGGTACCCTAACATGATAGCCTATAATAAAAAAAAATAAAACATGGCCCCGCAGCGTTGCCGCTTGGATGAAATTGATATTTATGCAAAATCGAAAATCGCTCCGTAGGACATGCTTGTTTTCTGGAGCTGTCAAAAGTTTCGCTTGTTATTCAGCAAAGTTCGTTTTTGCGGACATGGTGCCCAGTTCTTGGAGTGGAAGAAAAACGCTGCAAATCGAGATAGGCAAAGTGGTCCTCTGCCCACTGTCAGCAAAGCCGCAGAGCTTTTTGCAACCTTGCGTGCTCACACAGTGTAGTAACTACAACGTTGTTTAGAGAAAATAGCGCACAATGCCGTTTAGTTGTGATTCTGTAGCTAACAAGGGAACTGTTTCAGGTCCCATATTCCGAAAATTTTGAAAATCCTTATGTAGACTCAAAATGATCCTATGAACTCTAAAAAAATATTTCTGGCTGCGGTAAAGCAGTTGGGCCCTTTGGGGGTAGTAGTGTACTGCAATGTATGCAGTACAATATTATTATGTACTGTATATCCTCCCAATATATAAAGCTAAAGTCAGAAACGATTACGAACGGAAAGGTACACAACCAACCGTCCGATTGCCCTGGTTTAGGTGTCATTAGAAAGAGAATTATCAGATGGAGTTCACGGCTGATAAAAGATACGTGACGGTTGATTGCGCGAATCAAAATAAACAAAAAAACGATACTGGTAACCACAACTCGCTGTGGGCAGAATATGTGGGTCTGGGTAGTGTGTATAGCGGATGGCATGGGTGTGGGGAAATATATGGGTTGAATGCTGTAATTCCACTGGGCGCAGTCAGTACTGGAAATGGCGCAGCCTGTTGTACTGGTATTGGAATTATCCTTGCCAGTGGACCGTGGACGCACGCAACGCAGTCTAATTTATAACAGGAGGCCCAGAGAGGCTGTCGATTCAGCTATGCTATGGCATGGCCGAAACGACGGCCCTGTCTCCGAGTCGTCTGTTTTGGACTACTTTTGGCTTTGACTTTTGCGGTTCTCACGATTATTTCTCGGAATATTATTTTTTTTCTTTGTATTTTTCCTCCAATTTCCGCATGCTGATAACAACAATCCTGTTAACAAAGTCCCATTCCGATTTGCAATTACATTATAAAATGTTTCTGAACTTTTTTCGGTATCGAGAACATATTAAATCATTAAACGTGGTTACTTATTATCGTACCACGTATAATCTTCAACGTTCCATCTTTAATGTAAGAACATTCCGCTTTACTGTTGAGCCATTGTACTACGATGTTGCAGAGTCCGAAACTACCGTATTTTGGAATAATTGCAACAAACACTCGGAAACGAATACCAGAATAAGTAGCTAAAATATTCCGATATAAAAAATAATTCACAACAAAAAATATCACTAGGGAGGAGTGCTTCAGCGAAGTAATTAACTGTCACGAAGTGGCAGTTTTCTGTTCACATTTCGAAGACATTTTTACAAAAAAAGGAAATAAATGATACACACGGAAAACACATTAAATACTTCTTTCCTAAGAAGTTTGCACGGAAGGATCACATAGATTAGACACGAAAGCCGTGGTTTAACACTACATATGAACAAATCTGTATGACAATAGCCACAATGCATCGCTGGGGTTTGGCGATTACGACGTTATGTAATAATATTGCTATCGGTTAGCTGAAATTTAATCTAGGTGCACTGAGTTCTCGGGCCGTTAGAATTATTACTCGTGGATTTTCCGAAATTTGACACATCCGAAGATAAAAACTATGCTTTTAGCGCTATGGTCATATTACTTAGTTTATGTTTTGGAGATTTTGGATTAAAGAGCATTGCAGTTAGTTCCATGTACGCTATTCCCAGTAGTTTGCACTTCAAAGCAAATAAGTTTTTTAAAACGTAACAAGCGTTAAATACTAATGCGATTATGCCCACCTAATTGTGCGTGTCAGATGAATTTTTTGAAGTGACAATGTAGTTACGTCAGGTAATAAGTTAAAAGTTAGAACTAATTCTTTTCGATGCCTGTTTTGAATTTAAAATGGCACAGTTTAAACGTAAATTGAACGGTTTGCCCTCGTCTTACAAATATTGGTGGAGAACCGTGAGAAAAGTCAGATATTTAATGTCAGAATATTACAGTCTGTAATAATATTCGGTTAGTCAGCAGGGTTCGAAAATATCTTAAGCAACTAATTAACGGAAATAACGTTGAAATGGCATGCTGTAATCACCTAGATATACAAACTGAGTTTAATATTTATTCGATCATATTTCTGCAAAGCGTTAATATTTGCTATAGTCTTTGCACCATAGCTCAGTGAACACTATAACATTAAAAAAATAAGAGCACAAACAAATACGATAAAAGTATATACGGCAAGCTTTTGTTCAAATCAGTGTGCAGCTAAATTGTCAGGTGGAGTTCGTTTTTGCAAATTAGTGTTTTAATTTTTTTAATTTTTTTTCTAATTGCACGTTTGTTTTTTGAGTTTAATGCCAGACTTAATCATAAAAAACTTTACAAAGTTTTGAACTTTTACTCTACTGGTGTAATTCCACTGAAGTATTCTGTTTTACCTAGCTGCATTTTTCTGGCAAGAGTACGTCGCAGTTATGTGGTCCTTTCGGCTAGTTAATCAAAAAGGGAGAGGTGATTATCACACATATTCACGATTTAGAAATTACGGTAATGAATAATAATAACCTTGGCTGATTTAGCCTCTATTTCGTTCCCAAGGGTGCGGCTGCACCGCTGTGCGAGTCGTCAGCTTTGGCAGCGGCGCAAAGCGCCCGCCGCCAATGCGCTCCAGACGAGCCATGTAAAAATTTAATGATTCATAAACCACAAATAAACACTGTAGGAAAATCCATAAAATAAAATTGGCTGTCAAACTCATTGTTCCAAATGTAAAGTATGTATGTAAAAGACCGCGAACATTACTTTGTCAAGCACATTATACATTATAATACTTTGCCATGCTCTTAATACTTTAAGCGACCCGGAATTTCGTGACCTTCCGTATCTTCGAGATAGGGCACTGGAAAACTGCACTAGCTGTTCTGTAGGATCAAAGGGTGAATTCTGTCGCAACGTTTGGCGTGA
>JAQGAU010005305.1:0-10434 GCA_034698045.1 Paramacrobiotus richtersi
GGCATCAGCCATTATCTGCTGACATCAGGAGGAATCCTTCCATCCCACATTCACTTGCCGCAGGCACCTCCATGGCAAACCGGACGGACCGTGAATGCATTCGCCGCACCAGGACATTCATCCGAGCCGTCAAAATGGATGACAAGGCGCTGCATTATATCAGAATCGGCTGTGACATCCTCCCCGAATATCCACAGCACCAGACGGTACGTACGGGATGCATCGTACAATAACAGGGCGAGTTTAGTGTTAAGGCGGGCAAAGGGGCTGACGGCCGGGGTGCGGGCGGGGGAGGACCCTTGACCATAATAATACCATGGAAAGTGAAAATATTGTTTATTTAAGCCTTTATTAATAATACCCTTTTCACGCGACCGACAATACCGAAGAAAGAACGGTATTTTCTATTTCTTTGTTTTATTGCTGTTTGTAATTTGTTTTTTGATTTGTTTTTGAATTTGTTTTGTTTGTATTTCTATTTCTATTTGTAATTTGTTTATTTTATTGCTACCTCTTCTCGATCAGTTTAGTTTCACTATTGTGTACGGCACGAGCTGCCTTAGAACCTGGCTTTCCAACAATTTATGGCAGTTTTTTGGCGGAAAGTTCTTCTTGCCGTAAACGTGTTCAGCTAGCTGCACCCAGTGCGGAAAAACTGGAAATCGAAAACTGATTTTTGTGGGTTTTTTTGCCGCCAGTTCACTCGCTCGTTCTCGAATAAGTCTTCCGTTTAAACCATATTATAGTCTGTATATTAGCCGCAGGGCCCAGGTTCGCTGTGGTTCATCGGATCCCTTCAAAATACATTCTCCGAATGTAGAGCCTGACATTCGGAATAAAATACGTAATAAAGAATACGCGCCCCTGTCTGTCATAATAATAGTGCCGAATTTAGACTGGATTCGATCGAAAGGGGCGCCAGAAGCTCCGGCGAAGGGGTCCAGGTGCTCTTAAGTTTCGGCAAGCCCCCCTGTAAAATTACGAGCTAGGGAGGGGAGCGGTGGGGTGGATCCCCGGCGAAGTGGTGCATGAGCAGAGTTCCCATTCTGACGCGTACCGTTTTATGATATAAATATAATGGTATGATTTTCACCACAGGCGAACCCAGCAAAACTCCGTAATTCGAACGTTTTTTTGCAGGATACGTGGGGTGAATTCTTTCTTGGTGCCGCGTCCGACTGCGCCAAAACGCGAAAGCAACAACCGAAGCGGACATGTTCCGAGACGGACCTACGGGCGTTGGCGAAAGAACTATCCGTGCCCGAGATCATTACCACTCCGGAGTACGATATCCACTTCTTGCCGAAGGAGGTCAAGGCGTGCACGTTCCAGTATCTGGACAGTGCGGAGCAGTGTCGTCTTCGTCGAGTGTGTACTGACTGGAACTACATCCTCACATCTCCTGGCATCGTCAGTACCCTTCGCGTGCACTACAAGGACAAGCAGCAGGACTACATGTCGGTGGCCAGTCTGCACCACGCCTGGACGTCACACACCAAAACCATTATCAACGCGGGCGTCCGGGCCGCCTATATTCCACTATTCTGCGGTGGGACGTTGTTCCAGACGCTGGTTAATCGCTGTCTCCATGTTGCGGTGCAGACAATCGTCTTGCATGATGTCGCGTGGAATGTGGAACTGCAGGAGCGCGGTCGTTTTGCGGACTCACTTGGTCGTTTTGTCAGGGATCTGAATAATATTGCTGCGGTCTGTCAGGTGTTGCTGCTGCGCAACGTCAGAGTGGGTGTCCGCATGGGCTGTTCGGATTCACGAGCTACGCTCATATTCCTGACGGGGCGAATTACTGATCGCCTGACCGTTGAGCAGCTGTGGTCGCGGATCGAAGATAGTCTGCCGTCACTGGACGATGAACAGGCGAAGCATTTGTCCGATTGGATCGGTGCCGGCAGTCAGCGTTTTGAGTACGAGGAGCAGAAGATTGTGGCTGTAAGTAACTAATTGTAAGTTCGACATGTCTATCGATCATACATCATAATGAGTCTTACCAATCGAGAGGACAATGTTTACCGAAGTCTTGTCCAATGGCAGTTTACGGTAGACCGGAATACTCGAAATTTTAAAATTTAAAAATAACGTCTCTTTCGTGGGGGTACAGGTTGAAAAGAAAAGGTACCGAATAAGCGGATGTCAGCCGGCAGTGGCCCATCATTGGAGAGTTTTTATTCTGCAATTTCTGGGCAATGTATTTCCATTGCTTGTGCTTAGGTGGTGCTTAGCAAGAGGATCGCGGCATATGGCGGCTAACCATGCCCCTGCTTTTTCTAGAATCTACTGTATTTATTATGCTCTTCGATAATGCCATAATGGTAATTTCAATGGTAGACAGTAGTGCTAACGGTAAGCCGCATAGAAAATGCATCTTTCATTTGCAGGTTCTTAACGACAGGCATTGCCGCAGCCCGATGAGAGATCCGCATTTCCGTGACCCCTTGCTGAATAGGTCTCATCTGGCCACTTTGGATTTGCAGAAACTGAGTAAGCTGACTTTACACCGACTGGTCGCGTTGCGCAGTGGGACATCGTTCCCGATTCCCCTTTCGTGGTAGCAGAATGTGGGTTGTGTAACATGTAACTGTCAGCTCGCATGATTTTTACAATTTCTTTTGCTTAACTGATCATTACATCGCATAAGTATAGGGTTGTTCGACTAACTAATCTCGCTCATGTGCCGCTAAACAATCAGTTTGATAGTATTTTCTCCTCCGAAATATCCATGAAGATGTACGCTATATGTATGTGGTTTACTTTTACGGCAATTGGACGTACTACATTTGCATAAAGCTACCGATAAAAGTTAGCACGATCCGGGCTGGTAAAGGTTACAGCCGCTCAAGGCGGGAAACGTCTATGACTTGCCGGGTGTGTCGTAATGATTTGTGCGCGCAAACGAAATATTTTTATAAATTTAGTCGCGCAAAATTTGCGCCGCAAATTAAATTTAATA
This sequence comes from Paramacrobiotus richtersi, assembly GCA_034698045.1. Lineage (NCBI taxonomy): Eukaryota > Metazoa > Tardigrada > Eutardigrada > Parachela > Macrobiotidae > Paramacrobiotus > Paramacrobiotus richtersi. The sequence continues at coordinate 2,966 of JAQGAU010005305.1, forward strand.
ATTAAATTGAATAAATTTTATAAATTTACTCAGTACGAGTTTTTTCCAGTTTCAAGCTACGCATCTGCCTACAGCAGTTATAAAAGTGCCGTATATCTGATTAGTGATTTCACAACTCCACAACAGCTACCGTGTACAGCTCAGTTGGTAGCTGCTCAGTTTCTGGAATATTCCGGCATCTTTCTTCAGTTTCGTCAGGCCAGGTAAATGACATTTATTAAACAATGCATAAAAGTTTGGCTTCTATTCAGGGTCACGCCGTTTCAGTTTTGGGTATACTACCTGCACGCTCCACGGTATGGCATGTAAGTGATGTAACATACCTTACATTCCGCCTTAATGAAATGCAGGAAAACAAACAAAGAATGAAAACAACCGCATACGTTTATCATTGTTAAACATTTAACGCCTGCGATACAAGTGGCTGTTAGTTCTGGATGAAGCTGGTAGAATGGCTTCATTCGTCCATTTTGGAGTCAATCAGGATTTATTTGTCCAATCGGGGCCATCGAATAAAACTGATTATATCAAGGTAGATAGATCATTGATAGTTTGGGGTAATTCTCTTCCGGTTTCATAAACCTAGCCTAACCTTGACGAACGTCATTTATTAGAATTTCGATCACCATTAGCGCTGGATGTGAATGTCTGTTGGGTATTTTGGTGCTAACAAAGTGGCAATTAAGCAACTGTGTCTCTAGACTCTAGGTGCATGACAGCTTTATGGGTGCGAAAACTGAGCGTCCGCATAATGCTGTACACTGGTCGACTGGCGCCTTTATTCTGTAAACAGTTTGTCCCCATTTCCATGTTGTTGAACAGTTTGTCGCAAGTATTTTCGCAGTTCGCTGTTTTAGTTGCCCTTTGTAAGTTTGAACCCAGACGATGCAACAATAAGCGTCAACAACTCGGAATACATTCGAAGGACAAACTTCATAGGAAAGGTATTATACGCAGCTAAAATACGCATTTGTCAACTGTGACCTCAGTTCGACAGTCTGCTAGGTTGCACAAATCATGACCAACATCAGTCCACAGTGGCATCAGAATTATTTTTTAGAAAATTGTTAGTAGCCGGTGTCCGGAAATACGACTGCGAATCCGAACAATCCCCGATCAGCAATGTCCACGTCCGAGCGCCTGGACGTTATTCGTGCTACCAAGAAAGAGAATTCTTGTGGACGCCCCGTTGCGCAGTGCCACTAGGCTCTGCAAAGTTAGCTTGCTCAGTTGACGCAAATCCAAATCGGCCACGTCAGCCACAGTCCATGCCCGGCCGCGATAATGCGCATCTCCGTGGATCGCTGCTCTGCCGGTCATTCAAAATCTGCAAATTAATTAAGCGCTTTCTGTAACAATCTCCATCATCACTGATGCTACCTATAGATTATCAGCAGCATGGCAAACAAGTGTGAAAATAAAGCTATCTTTCGCATCCCTCGATTCACTTGTGATCTGTTCTCCACATAGTCGCTCACCCTAAGTCTTCTCAACATTATATAAGGCGCAACTGCTAAGTGAGCCCACTTCGATGCATGCTAGATTACTACGCGCCGATCCGCAAGGATATGAGTTATTGATACATGTAGATTTACCTTGACAATCTCCGGTTGATCGTGCTCGCGCCACTGCCTACTGAAACCAATCCAATCGGACAATAGCTTCGCCTGTGTTTCGGCCAGTGATGGCAGGCTGCCATCTATCCAACACCACAAATCTCCAACGGCCAAGGACCCAGTAAGGCGCACCTCCGGGAAGATGAACTTAGCCACTGGCGAGATAACCACCTTCACGTTATGCAGCACCAGCGTCCGACATGCAACGGTAATATCATTCAGTTCTTCGACGAAACGGACAACCGCGTCCGCAAAGCAACTACGCGTCTCCAAAGGCCATACGGCGTCGGCCAAGATGATCGTCGGCACCGGAACATGCAGGCCCCTACGGACAAGAGTCCGGAACAACCGCCCGCCACAGTACAACCGATAAGGGCAGACGTGGACTCCCGCGTTGATGATGGTTTTGGTGTCGGATGTCAAGCTGTGGTGCAGACTGGCCACGGCCATGTAATCTTGATTCTTGTTCGCATACCGGACTCGAATTACCCTGGCGATGCGCGAGGACGTGAGGATGCACACACCCGACGGAGGCGGGACTGATCCACACTGTCCAAATGTTTGAATACGCAGCCGATGATGTGCTTCGGCAATAACTGTATGCCGTACGCTGAAGTGGGGATGATGTATGGCGAACTTTCTGCATATTTCATTGACTGTCGGTCAGATTCGGACTGCTGTCGTTTTCTTTGCTGCTTTTGCGCCTTGGTGCAGTCGGATGCGGCGTCAGTGAGAAGTGTGACCCATTTTGCCGGCTAAAGAACGGTTCACAGTTACAGATTTGTGTGAAATCGTACGAGGGGTACTTGAAGTGCAAATTGTCTGAATCAGGGTCGTGTAGCCATGATGCGGGCTCAATCTCCGCGAACAAATAGCGACGGATATTCGGTCCATGGGACGGTGGGAATAAGCATTTTCGCGCTGGAGCTAATAAAATCCGAACTAACGGCTCAAACTTTGTGCACCCGCTACTGAGCGGTTCATATCCGCTACTATTAAGAATCACTTCTTACAGTTTGGTTTTGGAGGTCCTTGTGGAGGATGTTGTAGCCGATTCTGAAATAATGCAGCCATTTGTGGTCGATTTCCACTGCTATGATAGTCTGATGAATGGCTTGGCACGGTCCATTGAGTGATTTGAGTCCCGGTTCGTCCGGTTCAAGGCGTCCAACACTGCTTTAGCAGATCCCTCATAACAGAACTCTTTAGGCAGACGAACGGTTTCCTTGGCAAAATGGCCAGTTTTCACACGCAAAATCTCCAGCCCTGCATCTGATCTGGGCAGGCGGATCCGCTGTCCGGGGGACCGGGCGCGACGATAATAGTCACGCCGTCTGGTAGATTAGCCTGTACCATACCAAACATGTTCGAGGCGTTAAACTCCGCTGCGAACAACACGCCGGGTACCATGTCTTGGGGTCCTTGGGGCTCCGGCGTACCAGCACCTCGACGGGAAGTTCTTTGCCCTGGTGAACCGCTTTCGTGTCCTGTTCATACAATCCTTGTCGTCGGTTGAGATACATCTCCCCAAAGGGTACGAAAACGGATGCGGGTTCTCCCTGGCATTCCCAGTCGATCATCAGTCCCCCTGGGGCGCAGTCGACGAGTGTTCCCTGCTGGAACGTCCATCGGGTCCGCGGACTTCCACGATATCGGACTGGGGCACACCCTGCATTACCACAGTGATCTTGCACTCGGAATTAAAACAACGAGTGCAACCAGTTCCACCTTCACGGTATGTATCGTGTAATCGTTGCTGTTGTGCTGTGAGTTGTTAATAATACAGAATGTTGTGAGCAGTGGTTGGCACTGCAGTCCAGAAAACAGAAACAACCAAATATTTTGGTATGACTAAATCTGCTTAAGATTTGAAGATTGTCAAGTCGCAAGTGCGAACCTGATGCAGCACAGTCACAGACTCTAAGCCGTATAACTATCGAGCAGCCGCAGCCCGCATGGGGTATATGTCTGCATAATACCAGTGGAATGCAGCCGCTCTGCGAAGCTGGTAGACCGGAAGCGTATTGCCCAATGTCATTACACATTGACATTGTTACCTACTGTACTGTACGAATCTGTCTGAGGTCTAGCAATCCATCTATGAGTGTTCATCAGATTGTTAGTTATGATGTATTGTGCACCACCCAGTATCTACTCGTGTGAATCAACGGGTGTAGGCGCAGTATTCAGAGCACATATATTCAGAGGTGATGTTGTATGGTGAGATTATACTGAATTACCAACGTGGTAACGCAACGTCGATCCTCGGCACCATGGAAGGAGCGGAACGGCTAAATGAGTTATACTTGTGATAATTTTTGGTGGTGGCATCTGCGCCACCACCAACAAACAGTGTATCATTCTGCATGAACAGCGAGTAATGCCGTGGAACATGAAGAAAAAAAATGAAAAAATTACCAATTCAATGTGTGGTGATGTGAGGACCCGCCCCCTGAACTGGCCCGTGTCCACCAATGCGTCTGGGACAACGCAGTGATAGAGAAAGGCGTCGGTGAGTTGTGGCACCATTCGAATGGTAATCAGCGGATGGAAGCAGGATTGAAGGCAATAAGTACAAAGTACGCAGGTGTTTGGCTGAATGCGCTGCCTACGAAAGTTTTTGGAAACTGGATGGACGATCAAACTTTTCGGCTGTCTGTTGGTTTGTGGCTTGGCGCTAAACTGGTTGAACCCCACGTGTGCACGAAATGCACGAAGAATGTTTCGGAGGATGGACTCCACGGTCTGTCATGCACGAAATCCGCTGGACGGTGGAAAGAGCGGCACAATAGTGTCAACGATGTGCTACTGCGTTCTTTGTGTAATGCCGGCGTGGAGGCGTATCCGGAGCCAGCAGGATTTGTGCGCGAAGATGAAAAGCGACCTGACGGTGCAACGCGAATGAAGTGGTTTCGTGGTCTACCTCTTGTCTGGACGTCACGGTTCGCGATACGATGTGCGACAATTACATTGGTGCCACTTCCAAATGTGCTGGAGCAGCGGCAGAGAAACCGTGCGAAGACAAGAAGAACCACCACCGTTCAATCATTGAACGCTGTGCTTTTGTTCCTTTAGCAGCAGTTTAGCTTGTGAAACGTTTGGCGTTTGGTGTGAAGAGGCTGTTGTTTTGCTTACAGAGATTGGTAAGAAGTTGTTTTTTATGACTGGGGAGCGTAGATCGATTTGTTTTATGTTTCAGCGTTTAAGTATTGAGATAATGCGCGGTAATTCCCAACTGATTTTGGCAAGTTGGCAACGGTTCCTTCGCGTGCCAACTGGGACAACTTTTTTATTTTATTTGGCATCTGTTGTTGAGTACGTTCCTTAGTCACGAATAAAGCACATCCAAAAAAACTGCAAATTCTTGGGGTGTGTGATATACCAGATTCACGAGATTCCGAAATATAAAAATACTGACAAACTTTAATTCCTTTCAGTGAAAAATGCGCTAGCGCACACAGACCACAACCTGTTTGAAACGTTAAGTAATAAAGAGGGCAAGAACACTACTCTACAGTCAAACAAATAAGGCCCACAAACAAAGAATAACAAACCGGGACTGAATACAAAAATGTTACACGAAGAAAAGGAAAATGGCTAAAAAAACCAAACCGCACAGACTATCGCATCCGCGGCTAAGAGAAAGTGCAAATGCATCAGAAAAGACTGGAGACAAACAACAGCCACACCGGAAGTATTGCGGGCACTGTTGCGTTGTTTTTGATTGTCCAAGGTATGAGACAGAAAGCTGTAAAATCGATTTCTAAGAGCAACAGCCGACTGTTGTGCACTCGCTCAAAATTCAAATTTCCGTACCAAAATTCTCTTATAAACCGATGTTTCTGAAACTGCTATGAAAAATGCAGATCCGCACGGCGACAAGTGCGAACCAAAAAACCAGCTTTCAGCATTTTTCTGAAATTTTAAAATGAATTAAAAAACTTTTTGAAATTCATGTTATAATTCGAAGGTGGCGCTGTTAGTCTGGTTCGCAATCGGTCGTCCTCAAGTACCTGTAATTGTATACCTGTAATTTTCGAACAATTTTTCAAAGAACCGGGTCGTAATGTGAATTCCAGTTCACGCGCGTTTGTTAGACTTTTTCAGGGGATTGCACAACAGCCGGATGTTGCGCGCACATTTTTGCGCATCCATATGCATCGTTCCTTTGGCCAGCGGAAGCAGAACCGCATATCCCTTTGTCTCGATTCAGACGGCGCACCCGCGAGATCGTAAGCATAGAGTGTTCAAACTGACCGTCAGAACGGTTGTACGGAACTGGAAGGTATGTTGCAGCAAATTCTGGAACTGTACAAATTTTGCGATCGGGTTGCATCATTTTTATTATAGATCATAACGTTACATGTCATTGCGGGTTGATGTTTTCATTGCGGGTTGATAAGTGCAATTTTTTGGTTAAATTCAAAGAAGCATTCACGGCATTGTTGGTTATCAGTTTTTGTTCTGTCTCTGGTTTTCTGAAATAAAGATTTTGTCGACATCTGCAAAATGACAAACAGCATTTTCCTCAGCAAGGTCCGAACGCTTTCCTTGCCCAGTAAAACGTCGCGGGCAGATCTTACTGGACGAATTCTTGTAATGTTTATTTGCTCGAGTGTCTTGTTGAATAATTATGCCTTCGGAACCAGTGATTAGATGCCTGATGTCGAGAGCATCGCTTACTAGTGAGTTCTTGCAGAGATTGGGAACAAACCATCCTTCCGGTCTACAGGCTGCGCAAGGCGGCAGCATGCGAGTCTCGACTCTGAGACTGTGAAGATATTGTACATATCCACGGGTCCACGGGTTGCAGTTAGTAGTTACACGTATTACAACTCGCCTGGAGGTGGCACAGCTGAAACTTCACATGCATTGCATTCCGAAACATTTTCTTATTCGGTACGACAGGCACGCCTTTGAATTTAGACGCTAAAGGGTACACTATACAATTCGGATTTATTCGTGAGGAGAAACTCGCCGTGATGATGCATTGTTCCAGACGCACAGAAAGGGAACCCCATTCGGATATCGTTGAAGTCCGCGGAGATGATGGATTGTTCCAGCAGCGAAGTATCATCGATTGCGCACCCGGGGGAATGCTAATCGAGTGGAAAACCCAGGGGGGTCCCGCTTACCGTTTCATACCTTTCTGGGAGATTTATTTCCCCAGTCACCGACAATTCTATCCGCGGGACTGGAACGCTATTAATCAGGGCAATGAAATCCCAGTGGAAGTGCTGATACGTCGGAGCCCCAACGAGCCCAGAACATGGTACCCGGGCGTGTTGCTCGCCATGGAGGATAGTTTGTATACGATCTGCGGGTTAGTGAGGGCTAATCTACCGAACGGTGCGACAATTATGGCCTTGCCCGGACAGGGGATCCGCGTCCCACCAGGGGAAATTGGGGAATGGATGCTTGGGATGTTGCGCGTAAACGAATGGCATTTTGTCAAGGACAGCATTTGCCTGCCGGAAACGTTCTCTTATGGTGATTCGTCTGCTCAAGAAGTGTTGGACGCCTTGAATCGGACGAAGCGTCAACGCATTTTCCGTACCAGGACATTCATCAGAGCCGTTAAAATGGATGACAAGTGTATCACTTAAACAGTGTATCATTCTGCATGAACAGCGAGTAATGTCAGTGAAACTTGAATAAACCATCTCATGACAAGTCGCTGCATTACCTCAGAATCGGCTACAGCAAGGGCGAGTCCAGCCTAAAAAAGCTGTTGGGCACACTTCGTGCCCAGCGGCACCGGTCGGGCAAAACCTGCGCCCAGCGGCACGTTGAAAATCAGTTTTGTGCCCAGCGGCACGTCGGCAAAAAAATGTGCCATTGGGCACACTATAA
>JAQGAU010005306.1:0-10434 GCA_034698045.1 Paramacrobiotus richtersi
GTGGAAGCAAAGTTCATCATCTCCAACGGCAGCATGCAGACGCACCAACACAGGAGATTGGAAACGAGGATAGAAATGAGGTAAATTGTAAAGGAGGTGATCAAGTGACGAGTGGTCAGTATGAGAGTTAGCAGCGCGGCGTTGAATGTTAGGATGAAGATGAACAGAACTGGCCACACGCCAGCGAGAGACGTTGGCTTGTTGTCTGTGCCTGTGATATCAGTGTAAAGCGGGGTGTTGTTCGAATTGTTAAAGAATGCCGAAATATTTGCAGGCATGATGGTGAATGTTACGCGTGGAGAGACGATAAACAGCCAGTATATGCAATGTGTTTTAGATGCGAATTACAGTAAACGGAAAGAACAGCGAATGATGCAGTATTAGGGAAAATTTAATGTGGTTCGTATGGATCATCAAGGAGTGGTAGAACATATGACAGTCGATATCACACTTTCTGGAAATCGGCTCCCATAGGATATCCATACCTGTTTGCACAGCTACTGCTTACGCTGCTAAGCTGATGTTAATAACCACTATTGTTTGTCTTGTCAGACCTACCTCGGGAGATGTAGGCATATGAGTTACTGTTCGCAGTTTATTTTAGGTTTACAGAAGTGTCAGTACACTGTGCTTGATCAGGTCTGCCGCGAAACAGCTTGACAGTATTCTCGGCATTCGGCAAAAAGTATGTCACTTGTGTTTGCGATAAGTTAGAAGCAAATGGCTCTGATCAAAATGAGTGGAAACCGTGGCTACTCTGGAGAGTGGGTTAGAACTCCCTCGGACACAGGCAATAATCACTGTCTTCTTTTGGTTTGTGGCCGAAGAGTAATGTCATGTTCAGACGTATGGCACCTGCTGGACCGAAATGGCCTTAGGAATAAAGTTGCTGTTGTTGTGTCGTTCGCTGATTCGGATTCTTTTACTGGCAAAAGCCCGATCAGATCTTATCTGACCTTTAAAGTTTCGGCTACTTCTTAGCTGACTGCTTGATGCTTTCTTTTTTCTGTGTATGTATGTCTACTTTTTGATCGTACCCAAGAAGATTCGGTATACGAATCTGATGATGATTTTAGGATTTAGGCGTTACCTAGAAGTATGTAGTTAAAATCAGCGTTTCCCAAGGAAACCTAGCCCGCTGCATGCAAAGTAGGCCTAAAAATAAAAAAACGAAACTGTTGAGATTGTAACTGTTACAATCTCAAAACTGGAGATGTTGACCTTTACTACAACAACTTAACCCAATAATACGGTTTGTCCTTCATTATTCTGGCACGAAGGTAAAAGCAACCGCCCCAGTGAATGCAGATGTAAATTCTGAACTACATGTGCACTGGGCGTATTGGTAAGCATTAATAAGATATGACTAGCGAAATGTGTCAAAGCACGATTTACGGACATCAGCAAGTGATATGACCAGAATTAGCGGGTCTAATAATGCCTGCGCGAAGTACTATAAATCAAAGATGTATGCAAAGTACGGATTAAAGAAACCGCTAAATTAGAAAAGCCCGTAGTACACGGTGCTCGGCGTCCAGAACACGAGCACAGATCCTGTGAGGAGTGTCAGGGCCCAGAACGCGCTTCGCTTCTGTTGATGGTTCTTGCCAACTGTGACTCTGTGCGGAGCTGCTAACGTGGATTTAGTGGGATCTGAAATAGTGGAACAATTCGAAATTACACGTTTGACCTGACAACGTAGTTAAAACTTGAAAGATCCCGCTCCGCTATCAAATATTCGATTGTAAAATTGGCCCATAAGGTGATCTCTAATGCAGCTTACACAAATTTTCATCCATGTGTTTGTTCCCATGTACTTGAACAATAAGCCAATCTAACATGATGTTTTTAGACTTCTGTGAACGATTTACCATTTGAAGGGCTGCTTAGGTCACTATTGACCATATTCCGTGACCTTTGGTGCTGTCGATGCTTGTACAAAACTACTGGGTATGTACCCAGTACGATCGTCTCTACAGCAACGATTATCGAAAAGGACGTATAATTCCAGCCTCTCAAAAGCCCATCCTCGCTGTAATCCATGTCGCAGCCCGTTTTTTCCGTTTCCAGGTCGGAGACAACATGGAGAACAAGTACTGGGAACTCCAGGACGTGAGCCACTATCCAGGGCGCAGCACAACACAAAACTGCGATTTTTTCGGAATGATGGAATTTATAAAAAATGGGAAACATTATGGCCCATAGCCGATTAGCGGTTATCAAGCAATGAGCGAACATTGGGAAGAGCGCAACTGTGTAGGCGCTGTATATGCTGAAAATACAGAAGGGCAACGTGAAAACATGCGATGGCGCTGTGAATCCGTGCACTACGGCATCCATGAGACCGTAAATGATGACATTCAAAAGGTTCGCCAGGAGTAGATTACAAACGTACAGGTTAAAGTGATTTTTCATTTTATTGGAATGCAAACTGATGATGAGCAGTAATGCTCCGTTTAGGATGGCAGAAATAACTGAGATGAGCAGTCCAGCAATCACGTCAGTTCTCCACGAAAACTCGGATGACCATGTTTCGTTTCGCGGTGGTGTGAAGTTCGATATTATTGCATTAATATTAAAACTTAATGCCATTTAAGTTGTTTTCCAATAGAAAAAATATGATAATGGTTCGTGATTAATATGCATCTGTGCAGATATAAGTGACGTTTCCAAGTAATCTACGTCTGGGATGTTGGATGTATGTAGTTAATCGAAATGTGAATTCCCATTGGGGATATACACAAACATCCACTTTAATATTCTACAGTGGAAAACAGCCATACCAGCAACGTCCGCTTTGACCCAACTCGATGCTACTTTACTTATGTTACTGAATAGCAAACAGCTGATCGACCGAAACGAAGCGGTCAACAAAATGAGTTTAGCTTGTGTTGTCTGTGTTGTTTGTCCGGAATGTGTTGTCTGTCGGTCACGAAGAAAAATCTGACGAAAGTTTGAGCACTGACTTCAGTGACTTGTGTGTAAGAAACAAAACTGTTAGTAGTAAGCGCCAGCAATACTTCTGGTAGACATCCATATTAATAAGTATATGGAATTTTGAATCACAAAGATTGTACATTTGATTGGGCGATCCATCGTCAACTTACGGTATTAGACAACACTGAGCGTTGTGCTCATTATTCGCTAACAATTTATTTCATAAATGAATGAAAGAGCTGTAAAGTAATTGTGTTCGTTCTCTTATTTTTGCACTCCTAGATCTACCTACAGTATGATCAGTGCGGGCTTCAGGTGCTCTTACGACGCCAATCGGGAATTCGGGGATGCTGGGTTGTCGCTAACTCTGCGCAAGACTTGCGCCGCAAGTCCAGCAAATATGACAGCGTAACCCAGTAACGTTCCAATTCAGCAATCTGCGGAGATAAATGTCGGACATAACCGAGCGTACTGCGTTCGTAAGTGAAAAGGTAGGGTCAAAAGCTGTTACATCCGAAAACTGAAAGCGTTAAAGTTTACTACTATAACACACAGTCAACATACCAGGAGGTAATCACTCATTATTCTCGTTCTGGTAGGTACCAGTACATAACGGTAAAAGCAGTTCTAGCTATGAGTGTATATGCTTAATTGCCAACTATGGTAGTTATGTGTTCACTGGACATTTTGACCAATATTAACAAGATGTGGTGCGATAGGTGTCAACGCATGATTTGCGGACATCAGCAAGTGATATGACCAGAATAAGCGGATCTAGTAATGTCTGTGCGAAGTACATCAAATCAAAGCTGTATGCCAGTTGTGGATCAGAGCAGCTGCAAAAGGAAAATATCCCGTAGTATATAGTGCTCGGCGTCCAGAACACGAGCACAGCTCCTGTCAGGAGCGTCAAAGCCCAAAACGCGTTTCTTTTCTGTGTGTGGTTCTTGCTGACTATGACTCGGTGCTGAGCTTGAGCTGCATTGGTAAATTTACCCGGATCTGAAACAAAAGGAACAGTCAGTACAAATCGCTGCGAGCAACGCTGTTGAAACTTAAAAGATCTCGTTTCGTCAAAAAAATTGATTGTAAAATTTTCCATTTCATTTACTCGTATTTTCTTCTATGTGTTTTCTCGAATTCGACAAATATGGAAATCTAACACGACTCTAGACTTATGCGGAAGATTCACCATTCGAAGTGCTGTTGAAGTCACTGTTGACCATATTCCGTGGCTTGTGGTGCTCCCGATGTTTGTACAACACTACAGGATATGTACCCAGTATGATTAACTCTACAACTACGATTATCGTAAAAGACATATAATTCCAGCCTCTCAACAGCCCAGTGTCGCTGTAATCCATGTCGCAGCCTGTTCTTTCCGTGTCCACGTCGTTGACGACATGGAGAACAAGTACAGGGAACTCTAGAATATGAGCCACTACCCAAGGCGCAGCACAACACACAACAGCAACCTTTGCGGAATGATGGAATTTATAAGGAATAGGGAACATTATTGCCCATAGCCGGTTAATGGTTATCAAGCAATGAGCGAACATTGGGAGCAGCGCAACTGTGTAGGCGCTGTATATACTGAAAATACAAAAGGGTAGTGTGAAAACATGCGATGGCGCTGTGAATCCGTGCACTACGGCATCCATTAGACCATAAATGGTGACATCCAACAGGTTCGCCAGAAGTAGATTACAAACGTACAGGTTAAAATGATTTTTCATTTTGTTGTAATGCAGGATAATGATGAACAATAATGTGCCATTTAAGATGGCAGAAATAATCGGGATGATCAGTCCAACGATGACCTCAGTTCTCCACGAAAATTCGGATGACCATGTTTCCGTTTCGTTTTTTTGTAGTGTGAAGTTCGACATTGAGGCGTGAATGAAGTTTTTTTCAGTTTCCAGTAGAAAAATATGATAATGGTTCGTGAACATGCGCAGACATAGGTGACGTTTCCAGCAAGCGGCGTCTGGGATGCTGGGTATCGTTAATCGAACTTCAAACTCCCTCTGGAAATATGGACAAACATCCACTTTAATATTCAAATATAGAAAACGGCATCGTTAGCTACGTCCCCACTCGATGCAACTTATGTTACTGAATAACAAACAGCTGATCGACCGAAAGCGGAAGTCCGATATAACTCCGTCAAAGTGTGTCTAGTACTTTAATTGTCTGTCGGTCTCGACGAAATCCATCGGGTCTCAAAAAAGATTAAAAATCCATTTGTTACCGTAACCAATAGGTTCAGTACTAATCGCTGAAGGACGGGGCAAGTCTATGCTTAGGCCATCACAATTTCGGTTCCTTCGCGTCGGTACTTTAGTTCAGACATCGACAAGTGAGCTTACCTAGTTATTTTTAGATGTATGGCCTTGTTCTGGCTGGAAGTATCAACGCTTACATACAATGCGTTGGCAAAACTGAACCTTTATAAGGGCACTGACTTGTGAGTAAGAAATAAACTCTTCGTAGCAACTAGTACGCGCATGTGATGATACTCTGTTTTGGTAGACATATTTATAAAACCCAGTCTTTCATTCAGTTGTTCTATAAAACTGGTATACAAGTACAGTATGTGGCCTTTGGCATCATAAGCTTATAACTTTATTCATTGGTATTCGTCATGGACTCATGGCCATAGTGCTGGCTTCCTGAAACACGTTCACTTGTGAGTCGGAACTTTGTCTTTGTAAAAAGCTGCTGGTAGTCCTACAATTCTCAGGACATCCAATGCTACCAGTGTACTTTATGCTGTTCTCTTTAAATTATTATGCTGTTACAGTACACTGTTTTCACGCTTCTTTACATTCGGCACTGAGCTGCGTGCTCACCATTCGATAACAATCTATTCCATGAACACATCGAAAAATAAGAGAGCTCTAAAGTTGATGTGTACGTTCCGTGTTTTCAGTCGAATATCTGCCTACAGTCCTACATGCAGAATGATTAATTCGGAGTTAAGGTGTTCTTATGACGCTAATGGGAAGTTTGCGGATGCCGGGTTGTCGCCAACTCCGCGTCAATTCAGCAACATGACGGAGAAACCGACGCAAAATCGTTATCCGATTTGATGCATATTTTCATCCATCGGAACACGCCTCGTTTCTATCATATTCCGCATGACGCTTGCTTTGTAAGACACGTACGCTTATATGTGTGCTGGTTTTATTTCGGGATGATTCAGTTTTCACGTAGATATGGTCTTAATCGGTGAGACCATTTCCCCATTTCGAAATGGGGATTTCCTTCAGAAATTAATTTCTGAAGGAAATCTTTCAATCTGCGCACATATACAGTAGGCTAAAACACTGTTAGATTCTAAAACGGATACGCCGAACTTTGGAAACTCGCTTTTGCGCGCTTTCATCATTCATTAGTCTGGTATACATCACAAAATGTGCAGTGACCGCAGTTCCGCCGGATGGCCAACCACACTGCAGCCGGTACAATCAGCCTGATCAAAAAATTCAACATAATATGAAAATACTGCTAATAAAAGTCCTGCTAGCTCCCAGTTGGCAAACCAGTTAACCACCATGAGGCAAACCTTAACAAAAACTTCTTTAACCTTAACCAGACGAGTAGACCAATGCTATATGAACAGGCAGAAAAGTAGTCGTGTAACGTGGCACGTCAGTATAATAACTTAGTGAAATCAAACATCCATGTGAGTGCAGAAATGTCTAACCGTGGGTGCAGAGAAGTTTCGGCAAACAGGAAAACTAGCGAAAGGAATCAAAGAATGATTTACGGGGTAAAACTATCGATGTGCCACCCCTGCGTAAACTTCTGCGCAAGCATGTTTATCCTTACGCTATCCGACGTACGGGTACTTATTGACTATGTCGGGCTTCTTGGGCATGCACTGGTACGTGTACCCTGCTGTCGCCGCTGACGGGCTGTCGGCCCGGTGCAGGGTACGTGTACCCTACTGTCGCCGCTGACGGGCTGTCGGCCGGGTGCAGCGTACGTGTACCCTACTGTCGCCGCTGACGGGCTGTCGGCAGGGTGCAGAGTACGTGTACCCTACTGTCGCCGCTGACGGGCTGTCGGCCGTATATTGACCTGCGTCATAGCAACCGCTATATAGTAATAACTAGCCCAACTAGGCTTAAATGAGTAGAGTACAGTACTTCGACACAGACCGTAGCTTATGACACATTTTTTACGGATCACGGGATATGGAACCCTTGCCCTCAATGCTTTTGCAGCAGGGGTAAATCATACTAGGAAAGTGCACTCGCTGATTGCGTGCACTGCATGGCTGACCGAAGCTACGAATAATTTATTTCTATTAAATTTATTATTTTAAAATTTGAGAAACAGCTTTCCCCCGGTGAAAAGCACTGTCGCTGACTTTCGAAAACTGAAATACCCTCCCCATACCTAAACAGTAATATTTGCGTAAGCTTGACTGTGACTTAACAAATATAAGTGAAGAAATATAATAACGGAAAAATAAATAAAAATATGGCATTAAAATATAAATAAATGATACGTTTAAACAAATAAAATTAAATACATTTTAAAGAAATTATAAATTTCAGTAAAAAGGTAAATTTCAATAAGCAAAACTTAATAAATGAATAATGGAAAAAAAGAACTACTAATATGTAATAAGAATAAGACTATCGTATCTATTAATAAATAAACTAATAAATAAACAAATAAAAATAATGACCGACCGACCGACTGACAAAAGGACGGACAGACAACGAAATCCATTTGAGTTGAGAATAGAAGACCTTCGCTCCGCTTCGGTCGATTAACGTGGGGGAAATCACTGTGTTAGCACCAACCCGTCTTCGCAACGCCACGCTTTTTGTGCCCTGAAATCTGACAAAGCTGAACCACTTCCTGTTCGTTTTATTCTGAGTCAATCTAGCACAACGGTGGACCAAACGGAAGCGAAAAATTTGCTGATAATTATGATGCCAGGCAAGTCGGTATTCGTGAAAGTTGCAGGAAATACGAAGCCGCTGTACTCAGCATGGATCCTTACGGCAGGAGCCAGAACCGTTGAAACTTGCGCCCGTAGAAACGCACGGTTTCCGCAAACGCGTCGAATATCCTTCAGCGGCAATGAAACTGGACTTGTTCGATATCATAGTTCTCAGCAAATTTTTCGCTTTCTTTTGGTCCATCGTTGGGCAAGATTGATTCAGGATAAAGCGAACGGGAAGTGTTTCAGTTTTGTCAGATTTCAAGGCACGAAAAGCGTGGCGTTGCGAAGACGGGTTTGTGCTAACACAGAGATTCACCCACGTTAATATGAATTACCCCTACTACAAAAGCATCGCGGGCAAGGGTTCCATATCCCGTGATCCGTAAAAAATGTGCCATATGCTACGGCCTGTGACGAAGTACATGTCAAATTCATAGAAGGTCAGTCAGTTTAAAAATATCGAATGCGATTTTTTGGCTTGAACGTGTCTTCTTAATTTATTAAAAAAATTAATTTAGGTGATCAAAAACCAAAATACCAAAATACAGCGAAGCCAACGAATTTCCGAGCAAAATTACAAGAACTAAGACAAAACGATTCGACAAATTTCTAATATGCTTGCTAGCCATCCAAACGTATGGACAGCGCATTTTGTCTGAGGGTAACTAAAAGTCGGTTTCGGATGAACGAACAAAAATAATTATTTCGGTTTTATCTGAAGCAAAGGCGGGAGCGTTGGTCGCCAAAAGTCCAAGCCAGGTCACAGCTTCTGAACCAATTTTGCAAGTAGTTTACCGGCTAACCACCTTGAATAAAAATCCACAAAGTAGGCTGTCTTCTATAGATTGTATATAACATTGTTGCATACAACTAGTATACAACAAATAAATATACTTACAACATTGTTGTTCTATACGTTTTATTACCATACAATTGTACGTCACTGGTTTGCACGTTAAATTGCACAGTACAAAGTATTTAATTAATATTTGTTGTCAATACAAGTGCAGTTGACACAGTATTACATGCAGTATTACATGCAGTGTAATATGTACAGTAATATAGTATGCATGTTTTGTATGCTTTGTATTACACCAAAGCATAATACCAACATCAGATTAATAAGATAATAATAATAAATTGCGCCAATCGCTTAAAAATGTTGGAGCCCGGACGCCGTGAGCGTTCAGTCGCAAGGTTGCAAAAGTAAGAATTTGAGTGGAAACAGGCTTGTAAGAAAAAAGGCAGGGCATTGTAACGGTAAACGTATGCGGTGGCATTTGGCGCAGGCGGCATTTTTTAAAAGCCTCGAGGCTTCTTTTGCGGAGCAGGCTACAATGTTTTCAAACGACAGAGGGGAGAGGCTTATATGCCAGAGGAGGCTAGTATTTCCGGCGGAATAAATGAATTTAAACGATTTTTTAACGTTCTGATTAATGATGAATTTAGGTATTGTTTGTCTTGTGGTTAATGATTCTTACGGTTGGACGATTTCCGAACTGCCTACAGTACAGCTGCTCCCTAGTTCGGACACGAGTTTAGAGTCCGGATACATTTGCAGACATCATTTACATACATCAACTTTGCGTAATTTACCTACACCAACACGTACGTAATTACAGACAAACAACAATTACTAATAGTACAACACAATACGTAGAACATAATACATTATTATTATTATAATAATATATCTGGCTAAATTGGTTCTACAGTGCTACACAGATAACTTGGCAACCAAGCATAGTTTCGCAGTAAAGTGCCTGTCTTTGTTATGTTGCGCCCAAAACAAAAAAGGCAAGCGTTACGTATTACTTTACACTTTTAGCAGACTTCGGTTTACACGACTTAGCTGTATTGAAGTATTAATTTGTGCTGCGTTACAATACCAATTAAAGTAAGTACTACTTCTAATTCTAGTACAAGTAATATTAACAACAACAACACAAAATATTAGCTAATACAGCCTTTAGGCTGTATTCCCATGAAATACCATACGCATTGTGGTAATACAACAATATCGACACAGCACATCGGGGTACACATAACGGGTGACGCTCCGTTTTGTAACCGATGTTTCGGTGCTTGATATATCAAGAATGTTGGGGCGCATGCAATTCCGCGATCGCTCGTGTTCAAGGACAATTCTTCCTCCTCAAAAACCGTGTTATGATAATTCGGATGTCCATCAAATATCCTCAGAAATCACCCCTGGCTAAACCTACTTCGTCTTCCCAGTGTCCCATGCTGTGGAGATCTAAGAATTATAAAGATATGAAAAGTTACTGGCCTTTCTAACGACCTGCCGAATAAATTTATCACTCATAAATGGTTATGACGAAGAAACAGTCGCCGTTCGTTCTGCATAAACCTCGTGTGTCGATTCCATACTTAAGGATGGAAACTTAAGAACGAATTAAAAAATTGTATACATAATCCGTAAATTATTAGTTCAGATAATTCATATGTAAACGGGAGATATGTTGCTCCTTTTATGTGGAGGGAGCAAAAAAGCTGTTCTTGCACTTGCT
>JAQGAU010005307.1:0-10433 GCA_034698045.1 Paramacrobiotus richtersi
GCAGAAAGAAGTTGTGATCAGTTATAATAAACTGCATGCCGAACAAGAACAAGGAAATTCGCTTGATATAGGCAAGTAAAAGTTTGTGCTGTGTAAATTTCCAGAAACTTTGTTACAAAATCCCTCATGTTTTCAGTTCTGAAGAAGGTCAAACACAGGATTGTGGAACATATGAGCAGCTCAACTGCCGACTCTTTGGGTTTAAGTCGAGCCATTTTGTGTAACGGTAAGGCTGTAATCTACGCTTGTAATTTATTTCCAGAATTTTTTAAAACAGTCGTGGCGGACTGTGTTTGCTGTTTCATATATGGTCTGTCACGATGAATTAAACACTTTTTTCGAATTCAGGATAATTCGCTCTGACTTTGAAAGATTTATATAGAAAACTGAAACAATCCAGAAAAAGGAGGGCTTTATATTAGTCAGTGCTCACTACCAGAATTCTTACGTCGAATTTTTTAGGAAGTCAAACGCGTGCATATATTTATGAATTGGTGGTTATATATTGAATTGCTAAAACGTGGAACGATTTTTCTGGTTCAATGGTTTTCGTTAATTTTTGATTGCAGTAAACACGAGGAATTTATTACATTTTGTAATATAATGTTTGCATTAGATACGTTGGTGAAAAAGCTTCAGGAACTGGAAAGGAATGCCGACCTGTACCGTGGACTAATCATGCACATTCAGTCGTTAATGAAGCATTATTTCGAGCTTTTTCGTGTTCATAAACGTAAGTGCAGAAACAAATTTCTCACTGTGATACGACATCGGAGACTTTCACCAGTAATGATGTTTGTAATTATCCACAGAACTGGGAGATGTGTTCTCGGAAATCGCAGTGCGAGAATCTCTAGAAAGAGCCAACAATGCCTTCCACAAGTACGGAGAAACGCATCGAAATATGGCCAAAACTGGCGTGAAGATGTTGAAAATCCTCAAACCGGTGTGTATGATTACCATGCACATAGTGTTCCCATTTATGCAGCACGCTAAACTGTTTTATTATAGATTTTGGCTGATCTGGGGACTTTTCTCAACAAAGCTATTCCAGATACGGAATTGACTGTTCAGAAATATGCCGATGCGAAATTCGAGTATCTGGTAAACGGACATGGAACACCGATTTGATGCTTTTTGATAGACTGCGGTTATACGGTCATTTTTTCCTTTACAGTCGTATTGCCTAAAGGTCAAAGAAATGGACGATGAAGAAGTTACATTTAATCAGCTGCAAGAATCTTTATATCGGGTTGAAACTGGAAATTATGAGTATCGTCTCGTACTGCGGTGTCGCCAGATGGCACGGAGCAAATTCTCCAGACTGCGGTCGGATGTGTCCATAAAGTTGGACCTTTTGGATCGAAAACATGGTTAGTATTTAGCAGCGGTAGCGCTGCGGAGGATTGTGTTCAAACAGTTCGTGTAAAAAAATGTTAAAAACTGGTCTGATTGTATCTGATAATAACGCCCTTTATTGTATGATTTGTATCGAACCAGTTGTGCGACACCAGTGTTACAGAATACAAATATGCACAGGTTAAATAAATTTAAGGTTGCTGGTGTAAACAAGTTATATAGTTATATACATTAGTTTTGGTATGTTTGTTGTTACCCCAGTCTGACCGGTGATTATGTAATACTACTGTAAGTACATAATGTTTAAGGAATATTAGATGTAGAGTGGAATATTAGATTTAAACTTACGGCGAAGTTTAAACTTTTACAATAAGAACGAAGTAACTTTGTTAACGATGACTTTTACGTTTAGTGGAGGATATCTTGTTTCAACTGCAACGTTTTGTCGCGGCCTTGCACCGGTACAACGAAGAAGCCGCCAAAGAAATCAAGGAGCTGATAGGGTTGTTTCCGGTGGAAATGGATCTCAAGGAAGATGTTTTTCAGTACAAGCAGAATCCATTCCACCGCTTTGATTCGGAGGAGCACGCGGAAAATGCTGGGTCCGCATCAGCAGACAGTGATTCGCGCGCGCTTGATACGAATATAATCGATCTGGAGCAGTGATTATCGTGCGATGTGGATCGTCATTTTGCCGGTGTTTTTTTAAATGGTTAGCGTTTGGTCAGTTTGTACATATATATGCAAAGTGTTTTATTTGTGTTAGATTGTTTCCTTAAAAAACGTTCATCTCTGTTTACGAGTGTTTGGTACGTTTCCGGTGTTGGCTGTGGTAAAGTTTTGTTGTGAACATTTGCTGTGAACGATTAATGTTTTGGTCAGCTTGCGACATTCTTACGTGATCGTAAACGAAATATTGCGCCTAAACGATTGAGAACGTCCAATATAACGATTGAGAACCTCCAATATTAGGTAACTATTGCTGACATCATGGTGACATTCTTGGTGACACGAATCACGATAAATAATATGACATACAGTTATGGAATCAGGTATACATAATTATGATAAATCGTTAGATATTTTTTACAAGTTACTAACAGTAAAAGTATTGCCACATAATGGGCTTCATTCAAGTAAGCGGGAGAGTACAGCAACCAAAATGCCTGCAATGGACTCGATACATACATCAATCGTCGAAACCAATCTGCAGGAAAAAAATGAAGTCCGATAACACCAAATTCCAAAAGCATCAATGGTGCTAAACGTATTACAGACACGAGATAAAAGCCTAAATTAAGCCGAGCCTATCTGAAACGCTTCTTTTAATAACACTTGCTCAGCTGGAAGAAAGGAACTGGTTAACAGTCAAGAAAGTTTGCGGCCATTAACAATTCCAAAGCGATTTCCGGTGGGATAGGGAATTCAGGGATTTCTGTCGAGCTGTTGGTATAGCGATGTTTGTAATTGAAATACTGGCAGACTTTGGCCAGAACGTGAGATCTATTGAGAAAATTTCGATACAGTATAAATCTATCGGGCGAAAACAGTAAATGCACTCCTAATACGCCAGGTATGGCGCTTACATAAAAAATACGTAAAAAACTTACGGAATTTCACGGAAATGCACTTCATTTGCCTCGTTTTCCGCAAACTGACCTGTCAAAACAAAATAAACATGCCGTCAAAAACGCCGTATTTTATGGAGCTTATGCAGTCACGTAATGTTGTTAATGTACCAGAATCACCAAAAGTATGTAAGTTATTTCCGAAACTATTCTAGACTTTAACCATCAACGGAACCCGAATCCTCGAGGGTTCCATGACGGCGCAAGAACGCACAGTGCTCGCTGTCCACGAAGACTTACGTACCTGGTCCGCTAAGCATGGCTTTAATGGTTCCTGATGTCAGTGCTAGTTCCTTATTGATATAAAATTCATGTCCATCTTGGGAAATGAGCTTGACGAATTCCGCGTTAGGTCCCTCACAACCACCTCGTTGTGTGGTGTTTCGACCATAACTGCGTTCGTCATCGTCCACGTCCATTTGCGCAGAAACCCGGAACTACTTCCTTGCTGCAAAACTGCTCCTCACCAGATAAAAGGACCAAAAGACTGGAGTATAAACAAAGGCTGAAAATAATGAGACCAAAAAAATCTTCCCAACCGTGAAAATCAAAACACTGTAACTCAAACTGGGATGCATCAAAAACGCAACTACTGTAATAATTACTAATTCAAAGGACCAGGAAAGGTTACTGCAGCCGCCTCGAGGCACCATGTGTGCTTGTTGGAGTTGCTGCCCACCTGGAGGGATGGAAACTGGGACTGGAAATCTGCCTCAACCACGAGAAAAAACCTTTTTCCGTCCGTTTTTTCGTGAAGTTTGCTTTTGATCGTAGGATTATCAAAATCAGGAAAACAGTTTTCAGAAATCTATGATCCGATTTTTTAATCTAACAGTTGCTTCTTATTACTGTTATTAAACAAGTTTTATAATCAGTGATCTCGTGCTGACTCGGTTCTACTGGCACACTTGCTGCGATTACGAAAAATCCAATCCAATTGGCCAGAATATGCACGCAAAATGTTGAAACACCCATGAAGTCGTGACATTACAATCGTTCCGTTTTTTGTATGGTTTTCCTAGCTCGGTTTCGGTTATACCAAGTTCAGAAAGATGTCCTGCCTATTTGCGACCTGCCAAGCTCCGATTCAGGCTGTGATCCGTCCGGCAGTCTGGCTTCCAGGAGTGCGGAATTTGCACAGTCGTCGAGAAAAGTAAGCCCGAGTTTCCTGCATGTGCGCTCTTTCGCTCGGGTTTTCATATCTGCTGATTCTATTACTGTAGTTTTGGAATAGTAGTGCAGTGGGTTTGTTATCGTTAACGGATGCTTTTAACATTTTCAGCGGTTTATTTGCAGGTGGATTGTAAAAATGGCGACACCACAGGAAGCATTCGACGATGCTATTCACGCGCTCAACAAGCTTGAAGATAAGGAATTCGATGGGAAAATGATTATTTTGGCCAAAAGTGACCGCACCCGATTATTCCTTCAATGCCATTGTTTTACCCGAGCAAATTGGTTGGATGTGGTGGAAATAACGTTTCGCGACGGGGGAGACGGAGTGACACTGGCGCAGGTAATATGTTTTTCATGGAATTTGATTTATTTAAATATTAATATATTACTGATAATTATTGGGTGAGTTATTTATTGATGCGCTGTGGAGTTTTATGGAGATGTGAATTCTTGTACATCTCCACGGCCGAATCATTTTCCATTATAACCTTCGTTGAATGTGTGAGCTGGGTAAATGCATTGTATGGTATTCGTGCTGTTACTTTTTCCATACTAGTGCGCAAAGCATTCCGGATATTAAGTGGTGTATGTGTTAATCTTTGGTCACTGCGTATAGACTACAGATTTGGTTGTTACGAAAAAAGTGCCGTCGAGAAATTCAGTGAAAACGAGTAGCAGGCGGCGGTAAAACGGTAGAAGTACTTTTGTTGGTTGTATCTTAAGCGGTAATAACAGCAAAAATTGTACTTTTACATGCGAAATATTCGGCAGTAGTTTTTATTCCAACGGGAACATTGCACTATTTATTTGCAGGCATATTCCTTCTCATCTGGCTTGTTGCCGCTGATGATTCCGCCTCCTATCCCCCTGATCTTAAATGTGGTAAGGAATTCCCATTTGAATCGATGTAGAACACCTTATTTATTGGGTCTTTTTGTTTAGATTTTCTTCTTTGTTCCATTCTGGGATAATGGATTTAACAAGACCTGGCTGGAGATAATTCGGCGAAATATGGACCTGGAAATTATAGCAGAGCATTCCTTGGCGTGATTCACTTCCATTTTAGCGATGAACAGCACTTCTTTTCTATCCATTCCGGTGTCTCCTGCTTGTTCCACTTTGCGAGCGTTTGCTAATAAGCACGCATGTTTTTTTATGATTCTTGTCCAGGTGATTTTCTATTGTACAGAACTGGTGTTCTCGACTATTTTATATTCTTTTTTATTTTTTGCTTCTTTATAGTGCGTGCAGCCTAATTGTGATCTGTGTACCAAATGCGGAAACAAATTAAATGAACAACAACATATTTTCTTAATCGGTACGGATTGCAGAATACATCTCTGCTTATCAGAATTAATCATGAAGGCAAACTCGTCTGCCATATTAAAAAACGATTTGCTGAAACCTCTAATAAGACCTGTGCACGTACATCTCCAGCCCATTTGAAAGGGGCAGGGGGAAGCTTCGCTGCCATTGTTCGAAGCAAAGACAGATACTTTTTTTCAGGCAGATAGAATCGAAGTATACAAGATATAAGTAGGCAGACAGATATTTTTGCTTTCCAGACTTGGTCGTAATCCTGACTCAGATTCCGATGTTCTTTCAATTTATGCACTCTGTACAACTATATATTCTACGGAGGAAAAATTTTTTCTGGGGTAAATTTAGGAGCGTCGTGTGAAAAGGACATACTGACGGATCTTGTTGCAGTTTTAAACATTTCGATAATCAAGTAGCCAGCATGTCTTTGTTGAGCAAAGAATTTCAGCTATACGATCTCGCGGCCGACCTCATACTAGAAATTAGCAGTTATCTATGTGTTCATGACCAAGCAAATATGAAAAGGTAAGCGATGGTAACACAGATCAGTCCGTAAATATGTATATGGCAAACGAGTCGCGGCAGATTAGTGCTGAGTATAATGCAATAATAATATTGTAATAAGGTTGATTTTTACAACTGGGAGGAACCCGCAGTACGTCTATATAACAGGTAAACGAGTGGTGAATCTGTGTTCACATTCTGGACCCGAACTGCGAGAGGGGCAACGCATTGTGAAGAAACATTGTTAAATATTCTGTACATATACATAGAAATGCGCAGTTCCGGGTGACCTTTCTCCGAGAAAAGTCCTTTATATACATGCACATGTATATTGCTGACAAATAACACTTAAATTTTGCATTTTACTTATTTGTAGGATCTGCCAATGGTGGACACGGAATCTGTCCGACACGTATTTGTCCAGATCGGTAGAAGTGGACGGTTCCAGGATGACGAACCTGTCCGCAAATCTTCTGGAGCATTCACTGAATATGTGTGTGCAGAAGAACACCAGAATTTTGATTGTTCGACAAATGGCTTTTAAAGCGAGAAGTAAACAGTTCGGTATAATTACGAGAATGATCAAACAAAAAAAAGCAGACCTAATACTGCTTATTCTCAAGGATTGCAGTGTGGACGAAGATTTTGCCGGGATTGCCTATTTCTGGTTAAATCCGCAACATTTAACTGATTATATGTTGCAATGCTTAATTTTTGCTACAAAGAAGCTGATTCTTGTGAATTACACTATGTGGAATGCTCTGGGTGGTGTGTTTTTGTCGTGGCTGGATAGCGATATGCCACGCGTCAACTCCAGACCCAAGCGGCGAAATGTTCTGAAGAAACTGCCAGTTGTTCTTCCCAGGCATGAGTTCGACTGCACCAAGTCCTCCGTTCAGCACTATCATGGATTCGTTATGGCATTAAACTTCAACTGCCCTGAAGTGAGCCCGGAAGTTCGAAACGACATTGTGCAGCTGTACAATTCCTGCATCCACAGCGATACACCCGAGTACCAATTGGAATCATTGGGCTTCCTGATTAAAGGGTACAGTGTACGACTGTTTGTTTTTATTTATATTAAAATTATCAGAATACGCACCAGAACAATGGTTTGGATCTACTCAAAACTAGGCTGTTCTGTTTAGTAATTTGTTTTGTTGTTTCTAGTTTGAACGAAGGGGTGCCTAGAGATTTATACAGTGACAATTTCCATCTGGATATCCCAGCACTGCGACGGTTGGACCCACTGACTTTAAACAAACTCACAATGGAAGCCTTGCATCGAATGTACTTTTAAAATGGTTGTTGTTGCCCGTTTGTTGTAGTTTTCCATTAGAAATGGTTCATGATCACCTGACAATGTACACGATTTCAAGCGGTTATTACTACTAGTAATTTACTAGATCTAATATTTATAGCTTATTGTTAGCAAATAGAAACAGTATGTACTGTCACTTCGGATACCCCGAGCTACAACCTGCTCTTTAAATAGTTCTATGTGCTATAATATATAACAGATCTAGAGAAATTCCGTGGCTTTATTGGTTTCAAACACACCTGCTGGTATTCGGATGCGAACTTGGTGAAGTCACAGTTAAACTATTAGAAATGGATTGATGTTCGGGATCCGGATGTTGTTAGCACATATGCTGGATCGTTTAATTAATAATGTTACCAGCTACCAGTGGGTCAATTTCAGGATCTCGCTTCGTCATTTTATTCTGGTATAAAATGCGGTCAGCAAGTTTGGTGTGCGTTAAACCTCACAATCGACAAAAAAATAAGTCAAGATTTTGTTAGCGAAGATAATATAGTTTTTGAAAGTACTGTGGACAATTTAAAAATGCTCAGTTGTTAAGTTATGGACTATTGACTGCGGTGCAATAATTACGCCTCATGTGAAAAATCGTTCATCTTTATGGACGTTGTGCTGCTGTCATCCGTAATCTTTTTGCGGGCTCGATAAAGTTCCCAGTGCAATTCTGGATAGCGGATATCGACACTTTCTACTCGCGGCAGCCAATTGGCTCGATATGCTCCAACTGATAATAAAAATATGGCATCCGTTAAAAACAACGGCAACGCTTGGAAGGGCAAATCGAAGGATCCTAAAATATGGTAGAGAGTCCCGGCCATTACGCACGCAAAGGCCGCTGCAAAATGAAAAACGAAATGATAATGGCCGATATTTTGGTAAACAATTAGCCACTACAGGCAAAATGGCTAGACATCACGGCATCAAACAATAAAAAAACTGTTCATAAAATATTTGGCATCATCAACTGCAGCTCAGTCACGTCATAATTGTAATAATTATGACGTGCATGAAGTTCAACAGTTGGAGTTTTTTGTTACGTATATATAACGATAAGTAAACATGATGGTATTGCTTAAGAATGTTACGGAAATGTAAACAGTAACAATGTAACAAAGAATATAGTGCAAAAAACGGAACTTTTCCCTGGGACCTGCGTAGTATCGATGATGTTTCTGTGTTTTCTACGTAATGAAAGTGTGGGCTGTTTGATCGAAAAAGTGACCTCTTCAGTCCAGCATATTTTACATGTTCATGACGACATGTAAAGCGGAAACTCCCGATGATGTTGTATCGAAAAACAATGCAAATCAATGAAATCATAAATGTGTGTGTGTGTTACTGATTATGGTCTATTACAAATTATATAATATTTACCTGCAAATATTGACACAGCGCATAATATCGGATTCCAAACGTAGAAGAATCCACCGACCGAACCACACACGAGCAGACTGTTGAAGCTCCACATCCCTGATGCCAGTTCATCTGCATTCACACCTAGCACAACAGCAATGCCGGTTCCCACGCAGGACCCCAGTAAGCACTGGGCAAACAGCAAAGGGGACGCTACAAGTACGCCGATCCAGGCTAAGGTCACCGAGGCAATATTGTCACAGCCGTAGATGTTGCTTATAGAAAAAAAAATTCCTCTGGCCACCTGTTATCAAAAAATCTAATAATTATAAGCTCATAAACGCGATTATGTTGCAGCACCTATTGATAGTGACAACATTTAAACTAAACTGCGGTAGAGCACGGACACCTTAGGTATTCTGATACTAAGCGTGAAAATGTATATATAAATATATAATAAGCAGGTACGAACTAGTCAAAATGTTCTGTGTATCCTTAGACATTTAATTACATTATCGAAACAGCAAACAACCGCCGACAACATGTTTTGCGGCTGTTGCAATAAGGGCATATATAACGCGAAACCCTGGAAAAAAGAGCACTCACTGCCGGAAATCGAGACCGATATCAATCTAGTTATTATAAGCCAAAACAGAATTACGTAGGCTTTTCAAAATATATTACGTGGAATCTTGTGCTATTAATTCTGTCTAGAAAACGTTAAACACTGTACCATAGTGCCGCTGTAATATTGCTGTGTATCGTTGCTGTATCGTGTTAGCGGACTCATTGCTGCCGGGAACAATGGAGATGGAGTGGAACCTTGGCTTGCCAGGAAGCACAACGTCGTGATGCTAAACGGTGAATTTAGAGCCGGAAGTTTGTAATCTTTCAGGACGGAGTGGAACGCGACTTTAATGACGGTACTGTAATTTAGAGTCATCAATGTAAAATGAACTCCTGCAAATGTTATGGGCGTAGCTGCAGAATTATACATGGTGGTCGAGATACTGTATAAATGGCGGTCAGCAACTATACACCATTAAGTTTATTTATTTATATTTATAACTTAATTTTTTTAATTTTTTAGCGGTGTTATGCAACTTTACAAATAAAGAAGGTTATTAATCACAATATCCTGAGACAGTAAGCATACGTATCTGAATCTTATCATAACATAGGTACATTTTGTATTGCCAGAAGAACTGTATCTGGCTATTCTTCACTAGTACTATTATTAATTTTAGCTTAAGACTGGAAAATAAAGCATTATGCAATGGGATTAAAAAGATACATGGTATTTCGCAATCTAATTAACACCATATATATATGCCTGGGACAGCAGCAAAAATAGCTAGAGCACAGGCTTTCACTGTACAATTTAAATAAATGTTTTCTGCATTTTAGCGGGCACACGGTAAGCGTCGTTTTTCGTTCGCTAGTGACGGATGAGTATTCAGTCCTTTACCACATGAGCCAAAACATGATTATGCAGCAGTCTGATGCGTAACATCTGCCTTCGTTCAAATATGTGCATATTATTGTTATTGAGCAGTCCTTTCGATTAAACATGTCTAGCTGTACCTGGCAGCAGCAAAAAAAGTGGCAGGAAATATTAACCAGGCATTCCACCTGGTCCCATTAAAGGGAATGGCCACATTGGCAATGAACTGTGCGACCATGAACCCGTTAAAAGTCGCTACGCCATTCCGCAGACGGCTCGGCGGGGCAGCCAACAGCATGGCAGTAAAGTACGCCGTGACCATTCCCAA
>JAQGAU010005308.1:0-10433 GCA_034698045.1 Paramacrobiotus richtersi
AAATAGATGGCGCGTCCTCTATATTCCACATAACTGGATATTTTGTCTGTCCCGTCGGTCACGGTACCGGAAGCATTGCGTATTAAATAATACAATAAATAAATAATCACACGAAGATTAGACAAGGGTCAGAACTACTAAACCAAAAGGACTGGGCTAGGTTTTGAGCCAACATTCTCTTTCGCGGTCCTCCAAGCGATCAAAAGCAAAAAAAGGACCGTACAGAGAAGGACAGAGCTTGCTAGAATGAGCCTTTTGGTTTAATAG
Organism: Paramacrobiotus richtersi; assembly: GCA_034698045.1. Taxonomy (NCBI): domain Eukaryota; kingdom Metazoa; phylum Tardigrada; class Eutardigrada; order Parachela; family Macrobiotidae; genus Paramacrobiotus; species Paramacrobiotus richtersi. Next base: position 268 of record JAQGAU010005308.1, read on the forward strand.
TTCTGAGCCTTGTCCTGTTCTTCGTGTGATAGTGTGTTAAAGGTCAGCAATGCTTTTGTTATTGGGATGACATGAAATAATGTAGGGTATATGCCACTGCCAGGTTGCACAAACACTCTTGATCATCGTCCACAAATCCAGAACTTTTTTCTATCACTATGTGCAGATTTACTGCTCGCTTCGGTCCACCAGTGCCCGCAAACAGCGAGTGCACTTACCTAGTATAATTATATACCGATATCGGTACGAAATCTGCCATCCGCAAAGGAACATGTCAGTTTGCTGCTTCTTCTCTACCCGAATCAGAATTCTTGGCACGAAGCAATTCTTTTCGCAGGTTTTGACCTCTGTTTATGCTAACTAATTCCTCTTTTATGCAAATACAAACCATGTGTAGGACGACAATGTCAAAGATTATTCTGTAATTGTAAAGTAACAACACTAAGAAAGTTATTAGCCCACGTACGTTATCGACTAAGAAAAATAATGCAGCTAAACTAACCAAACGTTTCAAAAAAACTGATATCCAACTGCGTGAGCTAAAGCACAGAAAAAAGGAGCACTTCTGAACAGACATCGTGCGAAGATACATCCACATCGTACCCAGCGCGCCGCGGCAATGGTGCTGCTGTCCAGTTTGCAGAAATCTGATCTTCATATCTTTGCGCAGGTAATAAACCCAACTCGAGTAAACCCAACTTTCATCAAATCCAAACCTCAAAGTTTAGTTTAGTTTGTTAATTTAAATCTTGCTCCGCATTGCAACTCGACATATATCGCGATACGTATTTATTGTCCGTGAGCGAGAAGACGTTCTACCTCTAGCAAGATAGAGTTATGAAAGCGCAGCCAAAAAAAATTGCATATGCGTATGCATATGCGATTTGTACCGTGCAAAGCACGGTTTTTGTAGAAAAGCGTATAGTTTATTCTCGACTTCGTTGCAGTGCAGAAATTTGGGCTTTGCCATTGGTTCGCCCTGGGCTCCTCCCCTAATTGGAGGCGAAGTGTTCTCATTGAGGACTGGTGGAGTGTCTTCCTCTAGTGGGAGCCCAAGTCTTCTCATTGGTGATGATTGCCTGTGTGCGTATGTGTAGTATCGATATCGACAAAAAGAAAGGAGAGAGAGTTTTCGCATGGCCGTTTCCTTTGTCTTGTGCTTACATATAAAGTAACGGGCTTAGTCGAAGAAAGAAGAACAACAAAAGCATTTAGTTTTATAAATATCGACAGGAGATATCATTCTGTTAATGCTGGGTTGAAAGTTCGCGAGTATGAGAATTGCTTTGGTGCACAGCGGATATCCGGCCGACTTCACTGCGCGCCATTTCCGCGTTACGATCTTCATTTAATTTTATAGCTTAGCTTTAAATTCTGATTTTATATTGTCATTTTATTTTATTAATTTATATTATAGGTTTATATAATAATTTCTAATTATAATTCGCTATTTTAATTTCACATTCCAATTATAGTTATAATATTAATTTAAAATTTAGTATTCTAGTTCAAAAATTACAAATCTATATCATAACTTTATATCACCACTTTGGATTGTAATTTCGTTTTGTAATTTTACGTTATAATTTGATATTCTTATTTATATTCTGATTTTATATACTAGCTTTATGCTCTGATTTTATATTATCACTTTAAATAGAATTTTACAATAATATTGTAAATTAACGTTTGATAATATAAGTTTACACAATAATTTTATATGTCAATTATAAAATTCATATTTTCAATTCCAGTTTTTTAATATCCGTCTAATATATAGCACACGTTTCGTCTAAGTGTATATTCTGGTTTGATATTGTAATTTTATTTTAAGCTTTGATTTATGTCAGAATTTTAATTAGAATTTTAGATCATTTCTTTGTTTTAGGTTATAATTTTATTTTAATTTTATATAATTTATATTATATTTTAATTGTATTTATTTTATATTCCTATTCCGACTGTACATTTTAATTTTATATTATGATCAAAACCGGTCACTTATAAGAAAACCGCCTTTCAAGCTGAGCTGAGCCGCTTTGAGTGAATGAAAAACTTGACTGCCTGTCGCTTTAGTAAATAGAGAGCACGAGCGAATGAGAGAGCGGAGCAAGAATTTCATAAACAGCATGGCCCGCGTACATGGACATAAGCGAAAGATGAAAACAGAGAAACAAATCATGCATGTCTGCCGTTTTCACTCGATATCATCAGTAAAAACAATACCGGCTAAGGCCTATTTGAGGGAAACATGGACGAAGAAAACTGTTCTGGACAGAGGAAAGGAGATTCAGTTTGTCGAATGATTACTTTGTTGCTGGTTAGCGTGATGCATGGATTTCGCAGTTTTATTATCATTTCGTTTACTATTTTTATCATTCACAATAATTTCATATATCATGTTGCGTGAAATGATGCGATACCATTATCACTTCTATTTTATATTATAGTATAATTCAATAGTTCCTTTTTGTAGTTTTACAGTATGGTTTTAAATTATAATTTAATCCTGAGATACGGAATTTTTTATCATATTATGTTTACTTTTAACCGGACCAGCTCTTCAGAAGAATTGTGTGTAGATGTAGACTGAACTGCAGGAGCCTTACTGCCCTATAGTTGATGTGCTGCGGTAAGTATTGGTGGTAGCACGTTGCATAAAAGCTTTTGATTTCGGTTGTAATGGAACCGATGACAAAGTAAGTGTCTTAACCGGTGGTTAATCTAGCAAATAATTTACAGGAAAAGCTGTTAGGAAATTTTTCTGTTAACTGTTGGTAAAATTTCGCTTGTTCCTAAAAAACAATCCATGAAAATAAACAACCGAACGAACGAGATCTGTAAGGTTAAAGCTAATGCATATTTTGCATATTGAAAGCCTGTGATTGCCAAACAAAAGTCGACTTTCCAACAACAGATAATTTACTTTGCGATAACGTATAATTCACTTCCCAACAACAGTCTGCATACGCGAATAATGCATGATTGTCATAGTACTATGTTAAGAACGTGGTTCGTTGTACCGCCAAACAAAACACTGTTTCAGTGTTTCCCAACGACAAATGATTTCTTTTCTAATGATACTGATTTGATTACCTAATTTTCGGTCTTATATGCTGATAGGACATGTTGTTTAAAAATGAATGCAACCAACAGGATGATATACTGGACTAATGTATATCTGTGTTTGTTTTATCATTAGGGTACTGTTGAGACAAAGAGTTATAATTGCAAAGGTGGTAATTTTTCCATTCATAAAATCCTTTTATATGTTACTTGTTGACTGCTAGAAAAGATTTAATCTTTACATAGAAGGAAGCTATAAGTTCAGACCAAAGGTTGTTGAGCAGCAAGTCAAGTTTAGCTTAGCCTGCAGTTTGGTTTTGTATGTGTATTGTATGTTGGTTTTGTTTACCTTTGAGAAATTACATGGACGATCAGCTTGCATTCATGGCTGTTACTTGGGTTTCTTGTATTGCATTTGTTAGGTTAATTTAGTCGATGCAGAAAAACTCTAACACGTTTACTATTAAAAAAATGATTATTAAACAGGAGGTAAAGTTAATTCTGTACCTGTTAGTACATCACGGCAAGTGTTTTAATTTTTGTAGTATATATATTAATTTTTTTTGGAATTCAAATCAGAAGGAACAGACACAAGCTGGTGAAGCATAACATGGTGAAGCATAGCATAAAACAAACGTTTGTTGTTTGTCACTGCTAGTAATGTATATTTACTTTAGGTGATTATCTATTCGGTTTAGTGCGGTTAGAAACCTTAGCGTGTGTTGGTGTCTAGATTGCGTCTATGTCAAAGGCAGTTCATTGCCGAACAAGAATACATTTTCTTGAAATGAGTGATTTATTTCGAAATAATAATGTATTTTGATAATACATCATTCTGTATTTTTTTAGGCTGATTATGGTACTGGAAGATTTACTGTTTCCTGGGCTGTGTCTAATATTAGGAAAGCTCCATATAAAGATAGGTTCATTATTCACCACTGGTAAGTTCACTTCCCAACATTAGGGTACGTGTACTTAACAAATTAATGGTCGAAATCGTTAAGGCAACAGGATGTTAAGAAATTGTGATTCCGCCCAGATAATCGTAAACATTAGCATTGAAAATAAAATCAACTAACAAAAAAATTAATGCTGAGAAGCAAAAAAACAAACAAATGAACAAAAAAAACAGAAATCTGTAGAACAACCATCTCTAAGACGAAAAACTAAATTGCTTCACGCGTTGGGGATAAATAGGTGAGAGTTATAATTTCACGATGTTGCAGTTTCACGTAATAATTTAATATCACAATTTGTACCACAACTTTGCCGGTCATGGCCTGACAAGACTGCAGACCGCATAGCGAAGTAAACCCGACAACACTAGTGTAGAAATAACTGCTGGAAAAACTAAAAAATTGATATATTGAAACAAATAGCTGCATATTGTTAGTAAATCTGGATTTTAAGTTTATATATTAACAGCATATCGCTGAGAAGTTGTGATACCGGAATCGTTTTTTGACGCTTTCCAGTCAGCGTTTCGCCTTGTAAATCTTGAATTAACCACGGTTTTATAACATTATGCAGTAAGAATGAATGGTTTCACATATATGATTTACAGTGAACAGTATTAAGTATTTCCTTAATAATCAACTGTTTTGTTCTACATATTACCATAGCAAGCTAGATATCAAGAAGGAAATTAAGTAACAATAATTGTGCGCAAAGCTTTTTTTTTTAACCTCACCGAGATACAAAGGTTCACCAAATTTTGTTAAAGAGTTGTCTTTCTTACATTCGAAGATTGAAGAAAGATAATTTTGTACGTTTTATTGTTGTAGTCTGTCACAGTTCAGAACTCACCAGGCGGTTGGCTTATATGGAGGATGTCAGAAACGCTGTGCAATGGCACGGTATGCATGCATAACACTGATCCACATTGCGCAACACTATTAAGCACACACCAACAACAAAAATAAACCGTCGCAGATTCAATAACTTGTTAGGCAAACATTTCGCCCCCAGAAAAAAAATTGGTCCATCTCAGACAACTCGCATTACAGACGTCTAAAACAATGCGCAAGCATGACAGCTGATAAAAATTAAGCGACCCCATGCGTGCGTTATGTTAGGAAATGTTGGCACACAAGATGCCTTTCGCTGATCAAGTTACTCGCGTTCTGCCTTTACATAAAGAAGATAGGCTATTTCTTTCTTATCTGGAAAGCGCGTACCAAAAAAGAAACTGTGCAATTGTATGCCTATTCGCCGAAGCAGTAGTATTATTCCCTAGAAAATGCTATGGTCAGATATAGCTCCTCCCATTCAACTGGATAGAAAACCGCCTTTGGTACACGAAGTCGAGCTATTTGGGTGTTTGTCGATTAGTTCTTTCCCGAACCTCTTTTTCTCGGTCAGTATTAGTGGAAAAAGAGCAATATTGTCTGATCATAGTCTCTCTTTTGTATACAGCCACATAGTGCTTGATCTGTAATGTAACACATGTAAAAAACCATAAATTTACGTTTTTTGTATCATATTATTGTTCTGTATTATAATGACTTATTACAATTCCATGTTCAAATTTTATATCATTAGTCTACATTCTGAATTCGTAACAAAAGTGTACGCTATAATTTTAGACTATAACTTCACACGGTGATATTTATATTATAATTTTAATGTAAGGGGATCCGTAACAGTTTTGTAGTCTCGTTCTGTGTTATAATTTTATACGGTAGGTTTCATTTTTTAATTTATTTTAAGAGTTCATAATAACGTTTTGTACTACAATTCTATAATATGTGGCTTTCTATTGTACAATTACAGGATGATTTCATAATATAATCTTGCATTTTTATATTATATTTACCGTAGTCGGCAATGCTAGGGTAGCGGTGTTTACCGTCCAGCGATGGGATGATTTTAAAATATAATAAACTCGTCACTAATTATTTGTTTCGCCGATTTTTGTACTCGTAGCTCTTATTATTTATACAAAATGGCTTATTATCGTAATTATAAACCTAGTGGTCAAAATGAAACCTACCAACAACCGCGGCAACTCTGGAGAAGCCGTGTTGTTGGAAGGTAACGGCCTGTTGTTGTGAAGTGACCAATTTTGTTGGGTAACGACCAGTTGCTGAAAAATAACCATTTGTTGGGAACTGTTCTGTTGAAACATGACCTCTGCTTTGATGTGTTTCTTGGTTTAGAAGCAATCTTTTAATCTTCTTGCGCTTTCATAACAACCACGCGTTATTAAAACAGCTTGGCGTGGTTCTCCGAAGGATGTACAACTCTATCTTGCCTCTAGATCTAGTGCAACCTCTGGTAGAGGTAAAGTTTGGAAAACCCAACGGAAGCCTATGCATGGAATCAACGAAATGTTATTTGCATAAGATTAACCCACATGAATTAGTCAAACAGCAACAACCGATATTGTCACATCGTCGAATAAAACAGTCATAGCTCATGAGTGATAAAAAATTTGAAAGCTGCATCGAAGTTAACAGAACCACTTTAAAAGTTTGACTTTAAAGGTGTGACCGGTGGCAGCCAGCTATACAATATGTTAAAGCATAAGATGTATGCTTCCTGCATGATTTCATTGAATCAAACATCTGTAAATCCTAAAAAACAAAACCTGTAGCACGGAAAAAACTGCATAAGCCTCTTGTTTTTGGCTTATTTGTACAGGTAGAGTGCGCAGTTAATTTACGCAAAGTGTGATACCGGTACAAGCATGAGCTGCCTATAGAGAACATCCTCTGCTATGTATAGATAGCTCTGGTATAAGGCATATAGTATACGTACATATTTAAAAAAAATCGACGTCTTCGCTAGTACTTCTAGTAAAGAATTGTCAAGCTGGCAGTTCTTTACGTTTGTTGTTTTTTGATCAGGATTGAGTATGATTTGTTTTCTTTTAGCTGTGTAATGAAAAATTACCCATTGAAAAAAGGTAATGGAAATGAAAAAAGAGTATATTTAGACCGTAAAGTCGTTGCAACAACGGAGGAGAGGCAGTTTAGTTTGTGGGACCTTAAGTCCCTCGTCACTATGCACTTCAAATAAAAATAATCTAACTATCCGAAAAGACCACCGCATGAAAAAGGTATGACAAATCGGGCACTTAAAAGCGTCAACATACCAGCAGAAGTACACTATTACCAACCAATGAACATTCAGCTTGCTCACCAGTGAGGGAATGTTTTGCGGTCCAAACGAATGGTCGCATATCTGACCGAGTGAGCTGCGGCCTGACAGTCTTTCAAGCATCATTTTTTTTAAAACGAAGAAAACCAAGCATGAACACCAGACTTTTGTAATTTGCTTTGAACTTTTGCAAGGTCAACAGAACGCCAGACCCGCGCTTTACAGGACGCCAAATTCTGGCGTCTTCAAGCGTTAGTTCACTGTTGTGTCCATCCACGGTCTGGTGGCCACTGGTCAGAACAGTCATCAAACGGGCGGACAAACCTTCGACTTGCGGTGGAGCGAGTACGGTTCGTCGGTATGCAATACATACGTGCTTCACTGCCTTCAGTACTCGTACCTTGAAACCGATGGCTGCAGTTTCGACCTCACCACGGCCCATTCAGTAGGCAGAGTGCGTTTTCACGAAATATATTTCGCAAACAGGGTGCACCCGGCATGGCCTATGGTATAGTCTATGAGCCGTGGCGGGGGTACCCTGTTTGCGAAATATTTTTCGTGAAAACGCACTCGGCCAGTACATTGACGATCAGTACATTCAGTAGGCCTAGGCCCTTGCTGTGCTTTGACCTTACTGTTAGCATGCACTAGTTTTCCTAGGTGAGTGCGTTAAACATTGAATCAGTGAATGCAAGCAGCTTCTTTTTCTACACTTCTAGTTAATCAAATGTTGGATTTCGAAAAATGTTGCAAAAGCATCGGCGTTCTGCGGTTCTGGGTATGTTAACATGAGCGGATTTTGAGAACCATTTTGAGGTTATAATTAACAGATCCGCAGGCCTGGTGCCCATTAATCAGTTTGCTGTAACATTTCGTGAAGCCCATCCTTACAGCAACACCGAGATATGACATATTTTGCAGTTCACAACTTTTCTTTCATTACTTAAAGGTTTGTCAAAACTGTTACCCGCGGCCCGATCATACACTGCACGCAGCGCTGCGTGATCGGCGTTTTTTCGCTGGGGCGTTGGTCCCAACAATATCTAACGTTAACAGAAACATCTGTTCAAAAATCAAAATTAAGTATATCACATACTTTTTTGGAAAAGCGTTCATGTCCTACATTAGCAGAGCGAATACCCGAACATACCGGCGATCTTGAAGAGAAGCCGGCGCAAAATTCCGGTGTTCTATAAATTTTGCACTTTCGCGAGTGCCACAGCCTAAGAAATTTGAACTGGTTTCTGGAAGGACACCATGTTAGAAAATCACACAATTTTAAATGGACATAAAAAAATATCTGGAGTATGGCACCACTTACTCTGGACATTTGACATAATATGGGAACTACCAACCCAGCTGATCAACGTCGGCGACCTTTTTCTGAATCATTTACGTTTCGGATAGAACGTTTCGTCCCTATTCAACTCAGCTTTAAACCCCCCGGAACTCTGAAGTATCCTGACCACTGGGTCCGGAAGCGCACCGGTTATTGGCCACTGTAGCCCGAAAGGTTCACCCGGAACCGGAAGAGAAACCAACAAAACTTTACTGTGTGCAGAACAGAATGCGGCTTGCCGGTACCGCAAAGTGCAGCCAGCAGTGTCCGTCGATATCGGCTGGCGCCACTAATTTGGGTGATCAGTAGCTGGTAACTTCGACTGCCGGAGCATAAATCTTACGTTGGTTAAATCGTTGTACGGTATAGAAGTATTACGCTTTGAGCATGCTGAAAACTTCGATCATGTAATGAGATATCCATTGTTAACTGCGAATATCCAAATTCGGGTACTATTAATTGCCATGGCCAGGCGCTATACTATGATCGAGCAGGAACTCTTGCCGCATTTTACCCGACAAACCGCTGCACTACGGCAAAGTAAACTGGCTTCAGGTTTACATAGCTGCAAAGTTAGTGAAAACTGCTCGCGATCAAAATTGTAAGCAGTGAAAACTGATTTCGGGGAATCCCGCATCTAGCATTTAACTTTGCCAGCATCCATGTATATAACATCGTTTAAAAGTTTTTCAAATTATGCGTCACGTATGAAAAGTGGCAGAAACTGCTGCTGCGGATCTAAATCCACGAAGTTATCGATAGTCGAACCATTTATACATTTACTTTGGTCGAACCATATACTTTTTGCTCCCATGCCCTAATTAGATGCCCTATCTCTTCAGTCGCACTATGATATCGAAATTGCGTGTCCGGTGTCTCTTTTAACGTTGCTGGATGTGGCGAATCTAGCATTACATAACTGAATTTTCTCGAATTAAAAGTGTGATTTATCCATTATTTTCCTTGTTTTGTAAGACCAAGTGCAGTATGTCGGCTAGCTACTAAATTCGAATTAGTCGAAACGGTAGTGAAATGGCAATTGCAGCGCGACGAGTTTCTGGGATGGTCACATGTGCTGCGCAACACCCGATTGATATTTGCTAGATTACACATGATGATATAAAAATGCATAACATAAAAATACAGTGTGTCCATCATATCCAAATTTTGATATACATGTAAATTCAAGTATTTCTGTTTTGTTCTTTTACTGCTAAATACGGCAGCTAAAATTGTTATTCAGTTCGTTAATATGATCTATTGCATGTAATAGTACTGTAATGTTATAGTTGTAAGTACTGTAATAATTGTTGTCATTTGGTTCCAGTCGACTGCCCTCATACGACTGCAAAAAATCTTATTAAATATGAGAAGCATTTCTACGATTGTACGTGCCTTACAGATACGAGTACTGTACTTGTACATGTATTATATATTGTGATATTTAATGTGATTATTGCACTGCCGGCAGTTATGATGCGAATCGCGCGCCACACGGACCTGTGGTTGTAGCGGCAAGGCATGACTGGTATCCAGCTACCGCACAGCGGTCTGTATCGTGCTTTAGCTAGGCCGAAGCAAACACACTGGAGCGAGCGCTGCGGCTGCTTTCGAGCTGCTATGTGGTTCTGGAAGCTGATGAATGTGCGATAAGGAATTA
>JAQGAU010005309.1:0-10432 GCA_034698045.1 Paramacrobiotus richtersi
ACGCATTATAATGTCAGGAAGAATTGAAAAATTGTTTTTGTGATTTGGTTTGTTGGGTATGTTGCCGGTTTTTGGTGGAGAAGAAGTCAAATAAAGTGAATCTCATCATCTTTCTTTCGTATCTCGTACAGCCGATCAAAAGTTACAATGAACAATGTATACACAGAGTAAGCATAATCCTTAACATCAGTCATGTAACGCTTTGAAATCGTATACGCATAAGAAGTATACAAAACAACAGCAGCACTGAAACGGCGAAAGCTGTGGATTAATGTTAATGATACAAGAAAACCAGGGAAATCACCAAGAATCCTCCAATACTGACAGCTCTCTTAATGGCACCATTGCAAAGGTCCTTGCTGCATTTCGTACACTGTAGGTTCAGACCACTACCACCACAGGATTTGCTATCAGATTCTGTTCCACATCCATAGAAAACGATCACTGAAAAAGCCGCGTCTTTATACATTCATACAATCTGGCTGAAAGAATGAGGACAATGTGTCTCACAGTCGGGAGTTTTCATGCTCCAACAATTGTTCGCTGGAGCCACACACGATACAATCTTCATGTCTTTCACGCTGCCACTGTTTGGGCATACTTCAGGACCTCCGCTAAGCGGACCACAGCTGTAGCAGTTCAGGGCGTATACTGCAAGGTTCATTACAGTGGTTAATGATTAAATAGTGTAGGCTTCAAAATAGGCTCACCTCGGTGTGCTGTAAGCAATGCAAAACTTGTTAGCACAAGGTTCTGCATCGTACTGGTCGCTCACTGGCAAATGCAGTTCGTAGTTTGCAGGCGATATTCAGGAAGTGTGCCACCTCACTATGTACTAGGAGTTTTGCGCACCTGAAATGGTGAAAAGTTGTACCTGAAATTAGTCATTAATGTGTACTCCACGTAAGATGGCACTCTATGCTATGAAAAATCATAAAATGGTAGGCCCATGCAAGATCTCAAGTCTGCGGACGCGCAACAGCAAATGCAACACATTCACGAGTTCATAACTAACGACCCTATACAGTGCGCACAAAGCAAAAAGGTATTCGACAAATGGCAATCACTGAATTTGTCACCATAATTTACTGATATGCAAATATCCACGCGAATATGAGGCATGTGAGATTTGTTTATTACTCGTGAGCAACATCGGTATAGATAGCTTCACGGTCGTGTAAACTGGGGCGCATGCAAGACTGTTTTTCTGTTGACAGTGTTATAAATAAATTTTTTTATTTACAGTTCGTTATCTGATGTTTAGCGTATTGTAGAAAAGTTCACAAAACAAACGATGTTCGCTCACTCCAATTTGCCGAGTACAAGCGATAATAAAAGTGCTGCTGGATATGCACATACTGCAAGTAAGTACGGAACGCAAGTTGCGCAACCAGTCCAGAAACTGTAAATATATTGTGCTTTTATTATCTATCCCAATGTCAAATTTTAATGATACATAATCAGACGGATTACGAATTTAAATAATCTGTAAGTTGAGCATAAATGCGTTTATTGTAAACATTTAAGGCGGAATGAACAGAACCGCGCACATAGGAGGAAAGTGTGAATAATAACGCACGTTAAACTGTCTGCGCGTACGGTAATCAATTCAGACAAATCGACATCAAGAATACGGTCAGGAATACCGCAGCTTCGCCAACTGCTTGGTGCTGTGTAGTCGAACCGCTTGCTTTAGGGGTCACGCCAGCTGGGTTGACGACACCGGTACCGTTACCGGCGACGGTTACACCGGGAACAACCGGTAGCACAATGACTTCCTCGTTACCATCGTTGCATAAGTTCGTATTACACGGGCCATCACAGTTCAGTAGAGAATGAACGGCGTTGTCAATCTTGCAGGCCGTGTCATTGGTCGATGCTAAGCACATGTAATCCAGGACAACTGCAAAATCGGAGTGAACAATAAGTTTTGCTGACACATGGTTCGCAAGGCTTCTTACGTTTGCTGTCGGCTTTCAATGTCATATTCCGAAACACACACCGATCCAATGGGGCCGCACATTCCGTTTCTTTGGCATACTGGGTCAGCGTGATGTTAGTGAGGGTGCTCGGGCATGTGGCATTTGTGTAGCCAGTACCACCGCACTGGTATGAGTGACATTTCAAGCCGTAGCCTGTTATAAGAAGCATTCTTCGTTATACATTGCTGCAAGCATATGGACTGCAATGGTGTTTGGCAGGTACGAACCTTGATCGGCGTTAAGGAGTACCACAAGTAATATCACAATTTTCAGCATGGTACTGCAGCTGAACAGCCGGGACAGAATGTAGTACAAAATGGCAGAGTGTCCGGACGTTTAAACTACGTCTCCGCCTGATTCAGTGATAGTTGAGTTGTCATTCTATCAGTAAGTACGTTCTTGAGTGCGACCTTAGTATAATTTTGGTTACTTAGGTATTCGTGTTTCTGCCATTCCTAGGCGACAGGAAGGCTGCAAGAATTTATGCGTATGTGACAGGTTGTCTGTACAGGCTCGAATTCAATGCTTTACTGTAAGGAGCTATTAGCCCAAGTGCGAAACTTCTCTATGGTTCCCATAGCAGACTGCCTTATCAGTCTAGAAGGCTGACAAGACTGGCTTCACAGCTGACCTGCCGGTTCAAAATGGTCTTATGCGCAGGCCCAGCTATATGAGTCGCATCCCAGAACAGACTACCTGAGTGACAGTTTTGTGGCCTTTGGGCTGCGAAGGCAGGCTGATATGAGAGAGAGCGAGGTTCGCATTTTAGCTATTTACTGTACAGGCATGTCATGATACATATACTATCTGCTGCGAGCATATGCCGTTTCCTCGCGTTACCGTTTCGCTCGAAAATTTCCTGAGTTGTTCGCCTCCTCGATGTTGCCTTATAGCGATCATATCGGTCATGCGAAAACGGTTAATGCGCCACTATTATATCTTTTTTATTTTACTGTCGCAGTTCAACCGATTTACGAGCCGATTGGAAGGAACTGGTGGAGTGACGAGCGGCGCGGTTGATTCATGCTTGTTCACGTCGGCTGTTAATATCTACCTGATTAGGCAGAATCGTTGCTGCTGTGACTGGCACACAGTAAACGGCAGTTCGCGATCAAAGCCTGTACGGACCTTCCTCTCTCTCCTTTGAAGCTACCGGATTTCTTCCGAATTCTTGTTCTTGCAGACCAGGCCTCGAACTTTATTATATACAGTTCTACTAAGTACCAAGTAAAGCAACGTTTAAGCTTTAATTTCATAACAAAACCTGGCAGAACCTTTCAGATACATCCATGAGAAACGTTCACGCGCACAACAGACACAATAACATGCAAATGGACAGATCTGCGCCTCGGTGGCGCCTTGCGAATGAGCTAGGCGTGGTCTGCTTTCTCTTGACCGGGTCATTTTCCTCTTCGTAATAGCCTTCTGAGTACCCCTTCTCCGTGCTGCTGGCAGCTTCAGAGACAGATGGAGAAGACGTGGCTTCTGGACCAATAATAACGGGCTCAGGTTCTGGGCCAATAACCGGCGCGATGTTGCACTTATCCCCAGTACAGGTCTCACAAATATACATGCGATTCACCGATTCCTCGGTCTCCCACTTTTCTGGAACCATTTTCGTCTGACAGTTTAGCGTGGAAGTTAAACAGCCGAAAAACCCGGTATCGGTCCGCGACCAGTTGAAGTTAGGAAGACCAGGGGGTTTCTCCACATCTGTAAACCAGGAATTAAAGTTATCGAAGACAAGGCCTGTTGGAAAAAAACGATACAATAAAAAGCCGGGTTGATCTACACATCATGAGGCGATATACGGCTTTCAGAACTAATTCTCTTAATTGGCAAAATGTAACATAACATACTGTAAGCAGCTTCCGGATATCAAAACAGAACTTTCAGTTACCAAAAACTAGTAACTGATTTGATAGTTGTTACTAGAGACCGTGAGAGATGTGTTGGAAATTTATATGCATATGTCGTAAAACTGGAAAGAAACCCGGGACTCGTTTTAGTTCTTTTGAAAGGCAAAAGAATGCTGATATTTTTTTCAAATGGTTCGCATCGTTACTGTGTAGAGTACACATGAACCATGCTAGAGAATAGATTGCTCTTAGTGCTTTACAAAACTGTTTTGTTCAAACGCGAAAGAAATAACGTTCGCGGTGGCAATCTGTCATTTATTCGCTGCAGTCGCTCGTGTTTTAGTTTTCGGCGACTAAAGCTCGGAAAGTAAACAACTAATTCAGTCAAAATAAAGTCCGATCGAAATTCCGAGGTTCACCTTTGCCTTTTGGTCATATACCCGCGCACACGAAAGCGGTGCTGTAATCGACTGCATTTACATTCACCGTATTATGGAGAGTTTTACTAACATCTGCGACGCTTCCTCATGCACTGCGTTGGGTCCTCAGTCTCCGTTTTGCATTCCATTTGTAAGTACATGTTCATACTGGTATACTCTGGACGCGGACATGGATTCGGGTTGTGTGGCCATATGTTACACACATAGCACTTCATTCCATGTCCTGCACAAAAAACGCAGATGTTACGATCGGTGAATCCTCTTCCTAGGTACTTGTAACTCTGTTGCTGTTTTTTGACACAGATTCGTCGCGAATACGTTCAATATAGTGATGGAAATAAACTGCAGCTTCATGACCTTTAGCTTCGCTCGCTCGATTCAAACTTACTCTACTGAAATATTTGACTCAGAAAAGTATCAGATGCTTCAGAATCACAATGCGTACCATATCGGATGTTGGAGAATACAGCATATACAAATATCGAGGTTGTGAGAAAGTAAAGCATTTCCACACATCGCGAGGTTGCTTTCCACGGTACGCGATCAGTATCTCATGAAACTGCAACAAATAACCGTACGAAACAAATTCAAGAGCAATTGTAGCGTTTTCCATTTCACAGCGCACTTCTACTACGAGCAGCGAGGTCAGAATTAATAGACGACTTTATCATGACAGCATTCCACTAACGTCAACAACTGTGTGTAATAAACGGTTGCCGGGGAACAGACTATTTGTCAGGCACGAACCACAATACAGAGATAGAAAAGAAAGTATCGTGCACAGGTCTCACAATCAGCACAACAGATTCTCACGAGTAACTTCTGATTATATTTTTCGATCATGCCATGTTTTCAGACACCGTTATCATGTTCCACAGTTCAGATTCAAAATGGATTAAACAAAACACTGACCGGCCAAACGCTGCGTTGTTGAGTACAGTTATTCACTCGGCTGATGTCGATTTTCTATTCTTTGCTATGCTGTCGCGAGCCTTTTTAAACAAAAAGGAATAAACAGGATTATGGAAATACTTTGAGATACTGAACTTTAACAGTTTACTTAGTACAGTTTTTGGGTTCATTTTTACTATAAAAAAAATAAATTTTAGGCATTCTCGCTTGATTCTACCATAACAAAGCTGTAACAATATTATACCGTTGCTAAGTTAGCCACGACGACAGAGTACAAGTAGACAAGATTGACTGCTAGTAGCAAAGATTTGTTATTCCAGCAGATGTTTGGAACTTTGGATACTTCATCAATACCCGTGCGGTTCCAGAACGTTATTGTGTAACCATCGTTATTACGTATTTCGCCGGCCTAGTCGCTGGCAAGTAATTGTACGTATCTCGATGGTTCCTATGATCGTAGGACGTACCTCCAAGCATTTCGAGCAATAGAAACAGTCGTAGACACCACACCATTTGCGTTGTCGAGGGTTTCATCTCTAACAAACCTTTGCAAATTTGCATAACTTGAAGGCTTCAATGAAAGTTACTATTAAAAAAATAAAACATCTTCGTTAATTGTAGACGTGACTGTCGAGATCCTGCCCCAACCTGTGGCAAATGTTCTGAGCAACACTTGACAAAAGATTGTACCCGACTGTACCCGATTGTACTTGACAAAAGAACAAAGTGTGCGCTGCGCTATTGTTCAAGGGCGGTAGCATTGGTAACTCAGCAGTTATTCCGCTGATATTTGGGATTCTGTCCTCTTTGAACTTGTTTTTCGGAAGTGAACTATTTATTAAAACTGCTTCCAGAATTATATGTAACTACGCGGAAGAAACGAAAATTATTTTTGTGTAAAATGTCGCGCCGGTGCCTTGTCAGTGAAAAGTCATTCGATTGTGCGGTTGCATTGCGCCGCAAATGTGTTAAGTTTCAAAGGTGTTGTTCTGGAAACAGGAACAGCTACATTTTGATTACGCGACACCATGCAAGCGAACAATACAACCATCTTTCAATGTGACATTGCTGAACCAAAGGTGACATTCACCTTGACCAAAGTGATTTAAAACAATCATGTGGAGATAAGATACGGAGTCCTGTCGACAAAGCCCACTTGGTTCATAAGTATTTGCACCATGCGGACCATCCTCCAGACGGTACTGACACTGATTTTAGCACGCCAAGGTATGTATTCAGGAAACTGTGCATCATTGTACGTTCTGTCATTTACCAAGCATTTTACTAGCATGGACAAAGCAATGCTACAGTTTTCACTGCGGCGCACGATTTAAGGGTGTGGTTAATAAAGAGGGCCCAGTTGCTACAGTATGTCCATCGGGCGGGATATTTCACAATCTTCGCAATTGCGACTCGGAAAGTGATCAATGCCTTAAGGAAAATCTTACGGACTCATCAGGAGGTAAAGCTCTTTTGACTTCTTACAGTGGACATTGTAGGCGACTTAATGTGCCGGACCCCAACTGTCTGGCGGATAGCACAAACACACAAACAAAAGTGGCTACCTGCTTGAATGACATGTAGAAACCCATGATCCCTTATTACAGCGATTCAAATATCTTACGGATGTACAGCCACCTATACCTGCCCGACGGGAAAAAACGTCAAATACTGCAGTTTATGTCCCACCCACAAATGCAACACTATCCAGGAAGCACCTCCGGATGTGGACACGTCACCTTCGAGTGAAGGTTCGCCACCTTCGAGTGCAAGCTTGACAGCAGCAAATTTCGTACTTGTGGTTGTTTTGATGAGCGCTGGCTGTGATCGCCTTTTGCGTTCGTGTGGGACTATTCTCAGACATGGTGCGTCATCCAACTTCAGTAAAATCCACAAAATTACGAAACACATTTTTTCCGTGTTCCATCGGAACAATTTACACGACGTCTTGACGGTGAGTACAGTGTACTTGTATTTCCGCGAGATTAATTATTGCCTCTCTATACTTGCTTGTACGAGTGCATTGTCGGTTGAGAAATTCTGATGTACGAAAACCCAAGAGAGCTCGAAACCGGATGTGATAAGAAGCTAGTCAATGTCCTGATGAAAAGCATTTTGCTAAATCGTATTCTCCTCTCATTCGATTCTACCTCGTTTGTAAGCTTTTGCAACATTCGATTGTGCACATAACTGACATAAGTCTTTCTGTTACTTTCATAAGATCGTGGTGAGCGCAGAGTACAGTCACAGGCATCTATTAAAAGAGAATCTTCTCATTTCTATTATTATATTATAATTCTTACGCGATTATTATGCTTTCTGAAGGCGTAACTATGTTCCAAGTTGGAACCGATCCATTAGTTTTTTTCCTTCTTAAGCAGACAAACGGTCTCCGCGAATGCGAGTCGACGTGAACGCACTTCCGTGACTCGTCGTGAACGCGGTGTCGCGATGTCGTGAACGCTAGCAGCGAAAGCGACTTTTACTTCTGGGACAAGCCCTAGAGGGCGAATTGCTGTTTTTGGCCTACAGTTAAATCAATAGCGAGAACTTGTGTTTTCGGCTAGAAACGTACCTCCGTAAAATCGCTTAGATTTAGCTGCGGATTATTTTACGGAAAAAAGTGACAAGCGTTATCGAAAGCGGAGTCTCCGTGCCCTGTTCAACACTGAAATGTCATGCTCCCGTTCCTTTCGAAGCACAATAATATAAGCAACTGTGACAGCTGCCTCTTAAAATGTTCGTGCAAGTCGATTCGTAATTTGAGATAAGTGCCCTACAGCATTTGTAAAGCCTCAAAGTGCAAAGTATGCATAATGATGAGAAAAAGAAATTACGGACAAACTCCAAACTGCTTTCAGTTCCAGCAAGGAGCATATCTTAAACGAATTCTACATTGCATTCTGAACCAGGTGCACCCATATTGACCGGTAATGGTCATAAAAAGGTCACTGAATACAGAATACAGACACTCGAGCTGTAAGAAAACATCGTTTGTACCCTATTAGATGTGTGTACCCCTGTCTTTCTTCCACGGTGTTCATCACAGGTAAGTCTTGTTGTAAAAGGATCAGATTTCTTACTTAACTGCATAATGTCCTGTTACCAAGGTTGTGACAGATTGCATTGTTTTGCCACGTTTCGGTAACTTGGTTTCTTCACTGGGAACTAGTAACAGGAGACTAGAGAATAATTAGTACTAGTACTGAAGTAATTAGTGTACTATCGAGTACGTTTACGGCTGATACATGGCAGGTCGCCCTTGCTTTTCTTCGCAAAATAATTGAAACAAGGCGTTGGATTGCTTGGCCTGAAACTCAAGTTAAGCCTTCACATTTCCATCCAAGAAGGTGAATTTGTTGTGTAATGTCCCACGACTTCGCTTTACATAACGTTATGCAGAACTTTTTGATTCTTGTATCATCCACTTACAGAATATATCTGTACTACTGTTAGCCCAATTAGGAGTACGTATGTGGCCAGCCTAAACTCCGTTTTTCTAGGCCTGTTCTTTGCCCACAAAAAGTAGTTTTACGGATGAGTGTCTCAAAGACTGTGTTTCAAACCTTTAACCTTTAGAATTAATGCTCTAGTTTTCGTTGCACGTCTGAGAGAGAATATGTTCATTTTGATTTTTGGGAGCGTTTTGCTTGACTGCAGTACTGAGCGAGATAAAACGAATACAATCTGAAAACGCATAATGGAGGGTTTTGAGGAATGCACGGAGGACTGCCGTAACGGTAGATGCTGGGCATGTGCAGACCAGTTCAGACTCTAGTTCGGACTCTGGTTCACAGGCTTTGTCAATGCAAAGCACAACTTCCGTATCTCACTTGGACTTTAGTACAGGTTGTTACAAGGTCCTATCTAAAAGCATACCTTCTGAGTAAACCTTAGACTCTAATCGCTTCATCTTAACGCAAGACCTCCGAAAGGTTACCGAAATTTGTTTCAGTATCTATATGTGAATCTCGAGGCACTAACTTACCCTGTGGATACGAGGAGATCGTACGTGAATAAAGAAAAAACCAAAGCTGCATTATAGATCAAGCCATACTCCGTCTTTGAAACCTGTATCATTCTGGCGTTCCACCTAAAGTGCCTAAGGTTCACCTGTCACCTGAGGTTCACTGTATGGCAGTGAACCTCACTGTGCCATTACGTGATGGTTATGCTGTTGACAATAACTAACAACAGCACAACCTGCACGTACCGGCAACTGTAAATACTTACGTAGGAGTATCTGAATGTAATTGAATCGGAGCTCTACTACATCGTGTGATGGAACTACAGACTGCAGATGGAGTGAACGAAGCGTCGTAATAGTCGTCATGCGAATAATTAGAGTCTTAGACTTAACTTAGTGCCAGTTACTGTACTCAAAACAACGTACCCTTTCTCTGTTATCCACAAAGTATAGGAGCTGAATTTTGCTGCTACAATGATTGAATTCCGTTACTCTGGAAAATATGAAAACAATTTACCGATAAAAGCACAAACTAATACCACTGATGTAATAATTAGGTCATACAGCGATCACGTAACAAACTGGTTCATAAAAATACGCCATCATAAAAAGTTTTCTCGCAACAAGAAAACCGTTTAAAGTTCAGAGTACAAATCACACTCGAGCCGAAAGAAGAAATTGCTGAAGACTGCGTGAAGAGGTAATTTCATGTGCCTAATTTCGCACGCTCTTGTTGGAGTCTTGTGCAACGCAATAATATAATATGGAGTATTAATTCGCGGCTAAAACCACGAAAGGTCTTTCAGTCTCAGGCGAAATTTACTTACCTGTCTTCGGCAACAGTTTTGCTGAACTCCGTTACTGCACCCCGTGATATTCTACGGCACGTGCAGCCTGTATTTCAAGAATCATACTGATCAATACGCTACTTCACGTTAGCGAAACCTTACCGAAAAGAGGAGTGAAGAGCTCTTTGCCAGAAATAATATAGGTAGTGTCAAAGTAATGCCGTTTTTATGTTGCCAAGCAGTTAACTCAACGTAAACCTGCATGGCAAGGTTTGTTTACCAGTCTAGTCAACTGTTATGATTAAGTTCGGTTCATTTCGACGTTCATTCGACGCTCATAAAATTTAATATCAGGTGGTGGATGCTGTACGTAAGCTCAGAACACCAGACAAAAAGGAAGCAAAAACTGACATAACAAGTTGAAAACAACGTTTACACATTAAAGAACAAAAACACATCTTCCATCTCCTTATTGGAGTCAACT
>JAQGAU010005310.1:0-10429 GCA_034698045.1 Paramacrobiotus richtersi
AATCTTGTACGCGTCGAAGCCTTCGATAATGCTGTCGAATAAGACTACAAAGAGATGAGAGTTAACATTTTCCATGTAGAACTGGAAGGGATTGATGTCCTCACTATAAAGGTCGTTCAGAAGATCCACAACTTGGACAGCAGTGCTGCTGGAACTTAGTCCAGTAAAGCCAACAATATCACTGCAAACATTAATGTTTCGTTATACAATAGCTGTGTGAGACTAAGATGCTTTCGGGTAAAGGTCACCTGTGATAAATCGTAACACTTGCAAATGTTTCCGGCTCGATTCGTTCTCCAGATTTCAGTTTCTCGGCTATTATTCTAGAAGAAACCAAGTATATGGTAAGATGTACCGAAATTTTGGTCTTTTCCAAAGTGTAAATGTAAACTTGTTGTTGTGATCATTTCTAAGAGACAGCAATCCGTTTTTTAGAATAGGAAACTCAACATCCAAACCTTGTTGAATACATTTCCGGTGAATCCGTTTACTCGCTTATCTGGTTTACTTATTCATTCAACTTGACCATCATACTTGGGGAGTATTTGATTGAGGAGATCCTCAGTTTTCTTCTTCTCCTCGATGAACGCAGCCGTGCGTTCGTTAACCGTAGCCTCCAGTTGTGCAGCATACTTTTCCATTCGCTTAATCATGCTATCCATAATGTTGCCAGAATGGGTACGAATCAGCGGTCTGGCACGATCCTTGATCTGGGCAAATGTCGGCCGTTCCAAGGGGTTCTCCGTCCAGCAGTCTTCCAAGATCTTCAGCAGCAGGGGATCACAGGCGTCAAACGGAACCAGCGGGCGGTAGGGAGGTGACCCGCCTTTGCGTACTTCTTTGACCACAGCTACACATTGCAAAAAATGCGTAATAGCTGATTTATCTTCTCATAACTCGTTATTGCTGCAGTTGTAAAAGGTCACTACTGAATCTTTATCTTGAAATCCAGCGGTCGGTTAACGACAATGCCTCTATCACAGGAAGAAGTGATTTAAAATGCTAGCACAACGCGATAACTGCGTCCTTTGATTCACGAGCATATTATCATTATGCACTGTTATGAATAATCGCTAGGTCTTTAGGTATGCCACACTCTGAGCGGTACTGGAAGCTTACATTTAACGGAATTGTTCGGTGTCAGTTGCGTCTCATACGGCTCGGCCCACGTGATCAGCTGCAGTAGGACAATGGCGAAACTGTACACATCTCCTTTCGGCGTGCCATGTTGAGGAATAGCCGTCCTCAGATGCTCCGGTGCCACCCACAGCAAAGGACGCACTTCTTCATCCGTGGCCTGTGGATCCAAGAATGCCGGGTAGGGAGTGCGAAAGTTCCACAGACCGATATCGGTGATCTTCACGGCTAACCGGCCTTGAATGAGGACATTGCTGCTTTTGAAGCGTCCGTGTGATTTCAAGGCCGACTGGTGCAGGAATATCATGCCCTGATTGCACGAGCTGTTAGATTATGTAACAAAATAGATTAATATCTGAATATCTATACTTCAACGATTTCGTAGAGGAACGAATAGCGGTACTCCCAGTCGTCTCTGAGCGTGTCTTTCTCCATAATGTCAGAGAGACTGCCCTTTTCGCAGTATTCATAGAGCATGCATTCGTTGCTAGGGTTTAGACAGAGGCCGACGAAGCGGATGATGTGTGGATGATTCAAAGCACGAAGCTACAAAACAGGGACTTTTAACTTTCTGTATTCTAGTGCATGGAAAGTCTAGCCACTTCGTGTACAAAATCTACAGAAAGGTGCCTCTTAATGGTAACTCTGCTGCCTGCTGCGGCTATATGCGATCAACAGTAAACAACGTATGTCAAAATTATTAACAGTTTTCTTACGCTTCGCATTTCCGCTTCGTTATCTTGAGTCACCATGAAAGCCCGTGAGATTCGCTTAATCGCTATTATAGAATCCATAAGAGTCCCGTTTTCATTGTACGAGCGGAGCCGGAGAGATGTCACAGCGGACGAGACCTGCGCAGATCCAATATGACACAGCAGTGTGATTTTATCTAGACTTGTTGATTTGGAGATGCTGTTACCAAGCTGTTGACTCTTGTGGTGCTGCCACTAAGGAGCGAGCTGCCAGCATTCTTTACGCGTTCAATCGCGTTAAAGTCTATCTTCCACCAGTCGGATTTCTCCATTCGGGCTTTACGTTTTTGCAGACTAAAGTACAACACACATACATCAGCATGTCAGAAACCATCGATAGGAAATCAGTCGGTATGCATTACCAATAGGATGCCACGCCAAGCAGAATTACCAATCCGACCGCCGAAAAGACGACGATAACGGCGATGGTCGCTGTCGACAGTCCACCTTAATAATTTTTATCAGTGCTCAAAGTACAGAATCATCACTAAACGGATACGGTTACCCTGATAGGTCTGGTTGCGGTTAGCAGCGCACACGGCCGCTTTACCATCGAAACCGCATAGAGGAGTGTTCGGGGGTGGTGTGCTCTTTCCGCTGGCCCACTGAATTCTTCGAATGACCGTCAGACTTTTGTTGGCGGCAACGAATTCCATTACAGGCTAATAACATAGAGCATTCGTTTAGTGGGAAACAGCGAATACAGTTCCGAATGTAGACAAACGGGAAAAAATGTGATTATGCCTAAAGGACAATTGATCCTGTTGACAAAGGTATCCGAGTAAGAATTTTTCATTTGAGTCTCCTAAGTAATATTTTTTAAATGGGGGCTTTAAATCACTCGGTTAGTTTATCTTACCACAAACTGCTCAGTGCCTGGATCAAAGTTCAGGAGATAAAAGTCGTAGATTCTGTCGCCTTTCGGACTAACAACAATGTCGGTCCCGGCACTTTTAAACGTGGTGTTCCACATTCTCCTTGTTACCGTCGCACCGTCGAATTGGTTGTTCCCGCCTTGCATAATTTCATTCAAGATCTGCGAAATACCGTTTACAATTGCTTATTTTATAAAAGAACTATGATTGGCTCTTTTTCCGTACCAAACCGTAGAGACGAATTCCGTCGAAGAAGCCCATTACAGAGGGCGGTACCTGCATAAGACTACCATGTCAAATACTGAACAAGTGTAAGCACATCTTGTTGGAACGAACCCGCTGATCTTTCGGGTACGTGTATTTGTACTTTTGGCTGGATAGCTCTTGTACACTGGCTTCATAGCGACGATATTCCGGAGTCTCGGGAGCTTTCAGCTGCACAACGAAGAGCGATTGGAAAGCCGTCTTGATGTCCTGCCACGAAAGGTTCTATAAAGCTCTCCTCAGGTTAAATCAACCTGCATACTTATGCCTTTTGTGAAACAATGATCAAAATACAGTCCAAGGTTTTGTTTCTGGTAGAACAAACGCGTTTTGTGGTTGTCGGAAATAAGTAAGCAGCTAAATGTAGACTGATAACCAAAAAGTTAGCATCACATTAAACTAAATTTTAGTTTGGGGAGTTTAAAGGTGTACGCAGCATTCGAAGGTTTAAATGGTTATGTACTCTGTTTACGCTTCCTTCCATTGCCGTCCTAATCCATCCATCCGAAATCTTCATCTAACAGGGTATATATTTTCAATGACCGACTAACGGATAAGTACTATGACCTGCTTTTTTTGCCAGGGAATGTTAATTTCACCATACTTTGCATTTGCACCGTAGGGTTGTACCGACATTTACGTATTTCAATAACCGTTACAGTTTCAAACAGATCGTACGCTGCTTATGTCGGCATCGCTCTTCCTGAAATTATCCTTCCGATTCTGATCAAACAGCCGTAACATCCCGTTTTCTCCCTGACTGGTCCCACTCCCGCTCGCAAAGGAGAGAGATCCCGCTTGGCCACTCGCATAATACAGATCCGCAGTAATGTACACCTAAAGATATTCATTACCGTTTGTCGCTTAATCTGACCTTTGACATTCCTACATATTCTCCATTCGTCATTCCCAGATCCAGCGCCGTTAGCTAAAAAAAGAATAAAATACATAAAGACCGTTATTCTATGCGCGTTGGCTCGTTACAGTATACCATTATGTCCCGAGTGATGTTGGAGAGGGCCGCAATTACAATTACTGCAAGAGCACTTGTACAGAAGGTGGTAGTTAACTGATTGGGAAATCAACATTTACTTCTGGCTGTGGTGCTGGCACGGGTGAGGAAATTGCGGTAATCTTCCCGAGCTGATTTGGACGATAAGGGGAACATGCGAGAGCTCATGTCGACGCCTTTCTCATTGTTGTTTACCGGTTGGTTATCGAACATGTACGCTTCAAAGGTCCGGCCGAATTCCACAGAATCTGTGTCGTTATCGTAGATCTGGAACGTTTAACGAAAATGTTACATTACATAAATTTACACAGTCTCGTAAACTCTATCAAACGAAGACAATCAGTCAGTTGCCAAGATAATATTAATAAGAATTACTGACTGCATGAAAGTCAGCCTATACGGTACCAATGGCAGCAGTAACAACGAGCCTTCAGTGTAATAAACTGAGCTCATTTGTTAGCTATCTACGTAACGTATTTCTATGGTTATTGACCTTGGAGTTACGTCCCTTTTCTGCTTGAGTTTGCAACCTGAATATTCTGTCATATTATGTAAATTCATTGTTAACCGACATGCTATACTACAAATAACCGCATACTAGGTTTACGCAAGCTGACATATTATACGTATTCGTTGGCCCACTTTCCTGTTTTTTTAAATAATAGTGCGAAATGTTTCATTCCAGTCACTTACGACGGCAACATCGACCCAGTTGTAGTAATTCAACACGGACACCATGAAAATCACCACCGCATCCTGCGTGAACCCGAGTCGTGTGATCATCTTGCTGCTGGCCATTTGTTCATGGGATATGGATGTGGCTTGAGTTGTCACCAGAGGTATATTCCACTGCTTAACCAGTCCCCGGATCTGCTCCACGGCTTTACTGCACCCTATCCACGCAAGCAAGCTAATTACTGTTCATGACCTTTACGTTAAGTAGCCATTTTACCAGGTCCCAGGAAAATGCTACAGCCATTGGTACTTTGGACTAAATGGAGATTAACCGCCGAAGGGGATGTCTCTAAGACGGTATCGTCGTTGCACGACCCCGGGAGCGCTGCTTTAACCCACTGAAAATCCACGCGATCCTGAAAAAGAAATAAGCAGGCTGTTTAGTAATAACGATGTACAAAGCAGTGAAACGTTTTTTCTGCATTGTTCTGCACAACGTAATCATTGAAGCAATACGCATCAACATTGCCCTTTCTGAAGGCGAAGGTCAAACCATAATCTAGTTACAGTGCTATAAAAAGGATGGCGTGAAAAATATGTCAAGGGCGCACTACTAACTAAGTATTCGGCAATCTTTACCACGCTAAGAGTTTACATTTACCGGCATCGCAAAGAACTCTTTTTAAAAACAATATTATTCGGTCGCTCGATGGTTTCCGATTCATAATCTAACTATTTCGCTGGAGCGATGTACTCATATTTACACTGCAAGATAATGATTTACTGGAACCACACGCAACCGGTAGAGCATCGTAGTTAATCCCATAAAGACGCTACGCTTTTAGAAACTATCGCAGAAATTCAATAACAGTTTAGGAAATGATCGAAATCGAATAGGAAAAAACCATCACGTCGGTCAGTTGGTTGAAACTAGGCATGGACGTTAGTCTCACCTTAAAGTCAGCTTTTAAGGTCTGGATGCTGATTTCAACAGCCGGATCAATCAGCATATCGTCCACTCCCCACAGCTGGCAAAAGGTCACTACCGGGACTCGTCTCATCCATTGACTGCTGGAGAATCCGGCGCAGGTCGCGTTACAGCGGCTGAACAGCTCCACTTGGGCGGCCGGTAGGGCACTAGCTACAGAACAAACAAAAAGCAAAAAGGCTGCCGTAAACATTTTCCTAATTCGAGAACAAAGGGTTTACACGAGTTACGATTTGGTAACCTGCAGTTCTCGTTTTAAGTGCGGACGTCTCTCACTTTCCGGAGCCTTTTATAGCATGGCTGATTAGCAGTCGGGCCAGTCAGTGAGTTATGGTGGCATTCTCCAGCTAAATTATAGTGTGCGGTGGGTAATTTGCTGACTATAACTGGACCGTTTTGTAAGCAAAGCTCCATCCGGCGCGAGCGCAATTGCGCCTGTAATACCAAATGGTAAAGGTCTGTGTTCTGAGTGACAGTCCAGTATTCCGTGAAACCGTAATAATATTATTAACTCACTTGGTTCACTACTGCGCAGACTGACCGCGGTTTACATAGCTTCATACTATACAATGTTCGCATCTCTTCGATATGCCTTTCTGGGTAATAATCTGGTTTAGTATATTAGGATCAAGGTTAACATCATTAATTTTTACATGTTTCACAGTGCGCCATACACATTCCAGCATGAACATAATGAAACAATTACGATGTTTTTGTCGATGCGTCACTGAGATGTACTGCCTACTGCGTATTACCTCCATTACGAACAAAAAAGTTCTCAGTAAAGTAAGCAATCTGGTTAAAATTATTATTGGTTGCAGTTTCTGTTTCAGTAACGCGGTTACTCCTTTCGGTTCACGGGCACCGCCAAGAGGCTGTAGACACACGACGAAGAGAACAATGCTGCTTAATTTTAACAGGAGAATATTTTAGTGAACGAAAGGCGACTTAAAGAAGGTACCTCTTCATATATTCGTCTAGAATGTACGTGCATACCTTACAAGGGGTTATTTGCTTAATAACGGCATAAAACGTCTGACGTCTTGTGTGGCATGAACGTGAGAGCTTTTCCAACCGGAACTCACATTACGCGGTACAATCTTCTCTTGTGCCATGAAATCAATCGGAGATTATTTATGATCTTTGGCTACGTATAACCCGGACGAAGACCAGCATCGTCACAATATTGCATGGGTTAGTTACTTTTCAAAATTGCATTTTTATTATATTTTTCTTTGCAAGAACTGTCGATAAAAATGTGACATCGTCGAACGGAAAAATTTTCAGTGATCGGTTCACCAAGGTATCGATGTGACAAAAGTCAGAGTTTAAAAATTGGGTATCGAGTACTGTTGGTGAAAAATGGCTCTACCCGGTTGTGCGAGAAGGAGTTAGTCGACCACGTTTGCGCTAACATTTTCTGGTGGCTGTGTGTGAATCTTTACGGTACTAGCTTAACTACAATGCCGCGAATCTCTGAACATCGGCAGTCGAGCCAGTTGGTATCAATCGCGAAAACAGCGTAGACCGAGAAATGATTAGTTTCACTGTTTTTGATGGAAGATCTTCTTGCTTTTGCTGCTGGTTGTTTTTATTAACAGTTACTGTCCTTTTCCTCCGAACGGCTACCTGGTCTGCAGCGATCCTGACACTTCCGCTAGGAACGCTGATTCTGACCGAAATGTGATCTCCTTTGTCTGCTGGCGATCTGAAGACTCCATTTGCTAGCTTCATTGTGTATAATAAAATTTCGTTTCCTAAAGTGCGAATAGTGCCGGATTGTACTGTACATATCTAAATGGTATTATTAATATTACGGGCTCACAGGGAACACCGGGTGATCATGCTTATGTGAAGCATTTAGTAAAAAGTGCAATTACAGTAGAAGCGTTTAGCCAACGGACTAGGAGTTATAGTGCGGAAGTAATCGAAGAAACATTCCATATCCGGATAGACTACAGTAATTATGTGCTAACACCCATATATTCGCTCCGGGGTGTAATTTTTAGTGAGACATGAGCCTTGGAGAGTTTCCGTCCGAAACATCTCACTACCGTACCGCTCTGACTCTACGAGTATAGCTACGTGGTCTATTAACCTTTTAATTTCGCTTAGGGATATTCGTGCATCGCATTAATACTGGCTTCGCAGAAGCCGTATATAGGAAACATATCCATGGATCAGGGAATGCAAATCCACTTGATGGAAGATTACTTTCAAAACATTATTCTGATTCTGGTATACTTCCTCTCGGAACGTACCGTAATAAACTGCAGTCTAGGAGGAAGCAGCTTTTCTGCTTCCTGTTTTCGAGCGTGTCTCTCCTAAAGAGGTCTTTTATGAGTATCATTGTTTCAGTGGCAAGTACGCCTATTCGTGTGTGGGAGAGGGCTGATTACTTGTACATTTTTAACCAGATTAACTACCTAATCAGCAATAACACTGCGCGCTGGTAGTCGCTGGTTAATGCCGGCAGGTATGGAAGACATCAGATAATCTTTGTCAGCAATCTTTTTGCGCTGAAAGTTTTATAACCGTCATTTCCATTTAGTTTACGAAACTACGCAAATCGTCCATGAAAATGATGTCTCCTAATGTTTCCATATCGACTAACAACTCGTACACTTCCAACATCGATCCTGGTCAAAAAGTGTTCTTCGTCGCTCTTTTGGCGGTTGAAAGCACATTCGGAACCGTTGCCAATTTTATCGTATGGACAATTTTGCATAATGCATATGGAAACTCGCTTCAGTTCACTGAAAGATGGTGATGTTGTAGATCATGTTGGTGATCGGTTCCACGCCATTCCTTCGAACTGTGGAGAATACATTCGTGGTCAATCTGGCACTGGCGGATTTTCTCATTTCCTTTGTCACTCAGCCGTCTTCGCTTGCCGGTAATTACCAGTGTATGTGTGCCAGTGTGTGTAAACGCGAGCTTTTGTGAGCTTATCTTACTTATGTATCTGTAGATGTAAACATGCACGTGAGATGTTACATGCAGTCATATGCATTATGCATGCACCCCTTTGTTAGAACAGTTTTTGCACTGCAACGCGCCAAAACTAGTTCTGATTAAGTATTTGCAGTATTTTTTATTGTGTACGTAACAGGTGTTGTTATTGGGAAAACCTGGTTTGTTAATCATCCTCGGCTATGTGGCGGTAGGGAAAACTTTATTTCACTTCGGTTTGAGAACATTTTGAGATCGGTTCATTTTTTAGTGATTGGCCAGTTATGTTCAGCCAGCTGCCTCGCTACCAACTGGAACACTCTCCTAATCGCCGTTAACCGGTAACGGTACCACACTGAACTAGTTGTACATACAGTAGTGCATGTCCTGTGTTTTTGTTAAGTATTGAGGAATATTCATCCGAATTCAAAGAATTTTGATCCGATTTCCAATTAACCGCTTTTATTATGCTTTCCAGTTACATCCTAATCTGCCAGCCGGATCTTTATCCCAAAGTATACACCCGCCTTAACGTTTTTTTCATGTGCTTGTTCGCGTGGTTCCTCATGTTCCTCATTGGCCTCCCGAATCACGTCGGCTGGGGAAAGTTCGGCTTCTCTGACACGCTGTTTGTCTGTACCTTTGCCTCGGATAATTACCCTTACACGATGTTTGTCATGGCTTCTTCGTTGTTCCTCCCGGCTAGTGTCACGTTTTCCGCATATTATGGCATCTACCGGAAAGTGATGCTAAGCCGGAATCGCGTGCGACTCGCTACTCATCTCATGTCGCTCCAGGACAGAGGCGCAGCGTTTAGGAAAAATATCCAGATTGTTAAGAGCCTGTTTAAAGCATATCTTGTATATCTGGTGTTGGTGTTACCGTTTGGGATTGTCATGGTGTTGGGGATGGGAGAGAGGATGCCGCATATTTGGTACATGTTGAGCTTATTGCTGTTTCATGGAGTCGGGACGACAAACTGCTTTGTGTACGCGGCGCGGTTGGGAAAGTTTTGGGATGGGTTTCGACTGTTTTTCAGATTACCGAGGAAGGACAATGTGGTGATACCCAGTGTGCAACTGTCCATAGCGTCTCAAAGGTCCAACAGAAGTTCTGGAAAACTGTTCAAACTGTAGCGTTACGCCGAACGAAAACACGTATTTTCACTCTTTTCCTGTGTACGTGTGTAGCTGTACATCCTTTGCAAAAAGACTCTTCCAAACCTGTTTTGCTTATATGCGACTATAATGCGAGACCAAAGGTTGAATAAGATAGCCAATCCGCAAATAAAATGAGTGATGTGTCTAATATAAGATTGCCCAATTATAGTGCTTATTCATTGGCGCTTTAAAGCGACGAAAGTGTCAGTTTAGACGTAGTCACGTTGGTAAAGCAAAACTCAAGCAAACTGTAACTCACGTCTACGACATGACACGGATTATTCTAGTCCAAATCCAAAAGTGAAATATAAACGCCAAATGTTTTGTGGTGTTGAACGCCAAATGCCAAACTTTAAAAACGCCAAATCGTTGGAGTACTGCCACATGTGTGCCACATACATGTATATTGAAGATTTCTCAACTCAAGAAAAGAAACAGCCACGCGCAAGTTATTGAAAAACATGCAACAATCACGCAACAATATGTCCGCGGGCAAGGCGCAGACATCCGTTGCCTAATGCGTAGTTAGTGTTACTTAGGGTGGGTCTCGCATTCGAAGCGAATCTCGATACGGTACGGAGGCGTGGCTAAACGAAGATACGGTTCGCGAAGCC
>JAQGAU010005311.1:0-10428 GCA_034698045.1 Paramacrobiotus richtersi
CTTCGGCAACATTAGCCTGTCACTATCGAGCGCCCGCACGGTCGCGATCAAGATCCGATGACCAGAACACGAGCTACTGCTGCAGCAGTCGCTCATTGTCAGTGGCACCAATGCAGTGAACATACTGGTGCATTATCTACTGCCACTGAACTGCCGCATCAACTACCTACCAACTCCAGTATTGGCTGGCATTATAGACCGTTTTGCGACAAACCAGCAGATCATACTGCGTCTCGTGGGATCATCATGGAACCATATTGTAGTGGCTCCGCCGGGATCGATCGTCAATGTTCCGTACATCACGCCTCAAAAATGGCACAATCTGTGGACGCCTACGTCTAGGATCCTTGTCCTGACACTGGCAGCTAGGTCGACCGGAGCGAAGCGGAGGTCCTCTATACTTCGAAGTACTCAGCCAAAATGGGTTTCGTGTTGTGCATTTGCCGGTCCGTCACGGCAAAAATAATTAATTATTAATTAACAGTTAATTATTACGGTAATCATTAAACGATGGTTGTCCATGTTTAAAGTAATCAAACAGCGAGTTTTTCCGCGTCGGCCCATTAGTGCAGCCATAGGCGAGTGTACTTACCTAGTATTGATATGATCCCGTTGCGACACTGGCGAATAAGAGGAATACCAACAGTATCAGACGAACAATCCTTATGGTGAAAATAGCTAGTTAGATATTGTTAAGCATACGTCTGGTAGTCTGTGCACCTCCAGGTTTAAAACACTGAGCAAAGATAAAGCACATCATGCACACGTCTATGCCGAAATGCGTACATAATTCAGCGCTGTATATGAAGACATAATTATGACCATGTGCAGGGTCACATGGCTTGGCATGGTCACACGGCATGGCATGCATGGCGCTTATCAAGGCAGTTTTGGACACGCTCACTGGTGATAATAATAATAATACTGAGTAATATCCGAATCTTCCAAGTTTTCTTACTAATTGATGTTAAATTCGTCTGATTGTATATTGTAAACGTTCCGCCTCCTTTTTATACAAGTTCACGTCAGTGCCATGTCTTTCTCGATTGTCCAGAACTTTGGCTATGCATCCTATGATCTTAGTGAAATAAATAAAATATGCTCACGAAAAGACAAGCTACGAAACGTCATCGAATTATCGAGAATAAAAGAAAACACGAACGCCTTAACGCAAATAAACTGTACAGCACCTTATTCATTTACTTGTGGAAAGGCCAATGTTTTACAAACTAGATAAGAATCACACTGACTCGGCCACCCCGCCATGACGAATTACTAGCCCAGAATCATCAAGGAACATGGAAAACTATTGATGTGCCCGGATCTTGGAGACGCTGGAGCAAGGCGTGCAAAGCTGGCTTGGTCAGGTGCGAAACATTGACATCCTTCAGTCTGGCATCATAGGAGTGAAACGTCATTCCACGGTAGCGGACGCCCTCTCGAGGGTCCAAGGTTTGGATCAGGTTCAACATCTGCGAAAGACAGGACAGTGCTGAACAGTGCCGTTATAATCGCCCCTGGGCATCTACTGAGAACAGTAAGGTTCACTTGTGCTGCGATATGTTAGGGACAATTACTATCTTTCCCGATTATTAAGAAATATGTGCTTGTTAATTCCTGATGGATATATTAGGCGAAACAAGTGCCGTGCTTGCTGGGCTTCGCTAGCAATTCACTTCGCACAGGCGTTCGCCGGTGTTAGTCCACAGCATGATATCGAGATTGTTTGTACGCACCGAGTCGCGGTTAAGGGAATAAGCCTTCAACTTCTGTATAGTTTGTGAGCCGTTCGTGAAAACTTTCCGTAGTTTTCAAGGCCACACTACGTGGTCTCAGCTTTCGTTGTGAAACCTTCGCTGTGTCGCCGCTTTCAATGCATTGGCGGCAAATGATACGAGAGTAAGGACACATGTAACCGGCTATAATTTCCCCCTCCCCCGCCGTACCCTCGGTTTCAGCGGAAGTGTGGGTAAGAGTCACCAAATCTATGAGTATCTGCGCTGCCTCCTTATCAGCCATCAACCAGAATTTGGAACAGGATTGCTAGCCGTAGCGCAACTTTTCCTACCTCAGCGACTCCCCACTGATCATCCCATCCATCCACCGGACCAGTGCTCTTGCTGATCCATTCCGCCACGCGCTGCACGTCGTCTGCGTTCAGCTCGCTAAGCCCCTTGCTGACTGTGCCCCACAAAGCATCAGCAGTCAGTTGGCGAGTAAAGCGCAGGTAAGAAAATCGTATGATTACGAATGCTTCCTGGTATGGGTCTAAAAGCACGAGTGCCAAAGAAACTGCGGTACTCTTCACGACGACCTGCTGACAGACTTCCGCCATGGATACGAAAATGTCGCAGAGGCTGCTGATCCAGTTCAGGCCGCTAAAGGGACCAATGTACCACTCTGAGGAAAGCAGGAGAACCTGAGCAGCCGGTGGTCCCTTTTCACTCATAATACGCTGTAGAAGACGGGCCGTACTTTCCAGTTCGCACTCCCATGCACAATCGTGACCACGAAGGATTAACAGCTTGGTTGGCTGGGTCCAGCAGTCATAAAGGCACGAAGCAAATCGGTAAACATTGATCTCGCGGTCCGGGCCACAACGGGGGGCAGACAGAAAGATAACGCGGCGGACGAAAGGCGACATTAGGACTGCGTCCCACTGTCGGCAAACGCCACGGATCTGGCTCTGCTGGAGGGTTGTCAAACATTCATAAATGTGCGGGAAAATTGTCCTATCACGGAAAAGGGACTGGATGTCACCATCGGGCGGGATACTCTCCACAGTATCATCCACGTTTCCGAACGGAGAAATCAGCATTGTATCCTACAGTCGAAACGGTAAATCAGAATAACAGTAACTATTACTGCGCTCCACGAACATTCGCATGACCATGGCAATAACGCTAGCTATGATCGCCAACCAAAGTTGTTAGACGGGCACATCGGCACAGTACCACTGTTAAGTTGTTGATAGGCCACCACTTACGAAAAACTCCAGATATGATTTGTTTGGAGAATATGGACAGAAGTATTCCAGGATGGCTAATTGCTTAAATTGTCTGTCGTCCGGGTTGCAGAGAACTTGGGTAGCTATTGCACGGCAATGGTGTCGTCGGCAGAGCGCATTAAAAGCTGCAATCAGCCCTTCGTCGGACTCCAGGGAACCGCCGCGCTCACTGGGCACCACAGCCAGCTTTCTCGAGAAATCGCTTTTCTTACATCGAACACTAGCCAGCCACTCCAGTGTGGGCTTATTCCGAATGCGGTGTTGCACCGCAATTCCGCGTAGCTCCCGATCTGGCAACGTGACACTAACCAGGCCAGAACGGTCAAGAAGCATGGCTGGATACCATTTCCATGGGTCCGCGGGTTGGAGACGCAGAAGCACCTCCACTGGTCCTTCCTCAGTTCGATGGCCCTGACGATGGAAATACACGTTGTCGAAAATAATTAGTCCGGAGCTTGACTGCCCGGTCCCCCCGAAATCCACGACGAGACCTCCATCCCGAACATCGACAATGCTTCCATTGTGATATAGCCCGTCATCACCGAGCACATCCACGCTATTCCAAGCCGGATGCGCGCCCATAAATGGCATTCTCAATCAGAGAACTCTAAAAATAGCTCAATTCCAGTTGCAAATCTTAAGTCGGATTTGGGAAAGTACCTCATGTGCAAATAATTAAATTTTCATTTACTGATTACAGTTTTTCGCTTGTAGTGTTGCACGCTGTAATGCGTATGATGCTACGTAATTAGTACGACTGAACGCGCACAGTGCCGCACACTGCCTGTCTGCACGCTGTATTCGACGCGCTGCGTATAATACGCTCCTTTTTCGTTACATACAGCAAAAGATGTGATTGTATCATTAATTGATCATGAATTATGTACCTGAACACGAAGCTAACTAAGTAAACCAAATATAAACTGCTAACGCGAAAAAGTCTGAGATTTCGACAAAAGATACGTGCCCATTTTCTCAGCCAATCGCAGCAGTTTGAGATTAGTAGTTTATTTTTCACGCAGATAATTATGTGTAATGATTTGTAATTCTTAAGATTTCACCCCTTTTACAGTTCTGTTTTTCTCCTCAAAAATAATTCAGCAGGTGAATTTTTTTAAAACATAAGCTTGAGTGTCAGAATTCACTCTGCTTGCCATGTGATGTACACTTCTCACATGTGCGTGTCTAAGAACGTGAAAAATGAGGCGCCCGCAGACAAGTCGCTGGTCTGGTTCTCTTTGCAAAATGAGCGTGAACGGGCTTTCTGCAATACTTCGAGCGCGATGTCGAGATAAACAATCTCCAAATCTTGCACTCGCTTCAGCACACTGTAAATTTAGATGCACACGGAAACCGACTCTTTCCCGCTATCGAAATGACGAACTGGGAATCGGAAACCACACAGTTCGCAACTGAGCTCCACTGAATGGATTACAAGCAGGCAACAACAACATTCTGTACACTGTTGGCGCTGCAAAAGACGGATACAACAAGTTTGCAGCTCCGCTTTTTGTTAAAAGCACGGTTGTCATTTTTTGAAAATGTAGATCGCATTTCAACCAATCGCAGCACTCGTGAAACAGTGCTACGTCACAGCTAAGGGAAACGCCTTTCGCGATTTACTTGATCGGGGATTGGGTACAACGCGAAGAAGGAGGGGCCGGCGACGAAACGGAAAGCACGGTACTGCTATAAAACGATTTTGTAGAAGCCATAACTTAGCGGTCTAAAGAGATTTGATGCATTTGTCACTACACATTTGCATTTTTCAGTAAGTTCTGGTTGTTGTAACAACTGTATCACTAACTGTGATCCCATTTAACTTTGTACCTCTTGTTTTATATTACGGGATTGATTGCAAGGAAGTATGGCGTCCAAACACACAGCCAAATCGGCCCTCCGGCCATCGCGACCCCATGTTCCTCCCTCCGTGGCAATATCCGCTGATAAGGCTGAATCACCCAGTCTTAAACCGACCCCTCGAACCGCCCTGAACGTTAAATTCACGAGCGTAGCCAAAGGAAAACCCCCTGGAGTAGCTAACAGCTTGACCGCTGGAACTATCTCTGGTAAGGCTGATTCCGGCTGTGTGCTGTCTGTGGCAGAATATCTGGTGAAATCGTTTTACTTGTGCCTGTCTAGGACTGCAGTCCATTCTGAAACAATCGCCTACGACGGCTTCAACCAAACCAGTGAAGCGATCTGTCGCCACATCAGCCACTGGATCCCGCACTCAGAATTCCACGCTAATCCTGAAATGCGCGGTTCCACCACGAGACCGAATGACTCTCCACAGACTGGAACGTCCGCGTCCAGTTCCGACAGTGGTATCACTAATAAGGATGTCGCCCACTTGTCCACAGCAGTCATCCCCGTTTCCGTCATCGTCGACCATCCCGCACCAGCCTCGGAATCCATTACCGCCAATCAAACTGCTACATCAATGTCTGGAGCGATTGTCGATGTGGTTCCCAAAAGGGAGATGGTGACGGCTAAGCGGAACGATCCTCCGCTGATGAACGTTTCTAACTACTTCAAGGAGCAACTCGTCAATCACATGGTAATTCTCCTGGACGACCTGGAGACTGCCAAGAGCACCATAGTCGATCTGAAAGATAAGCTCCAGAAGTCTCGCCAGCGTCAGGCTCTTGAAGGAAAACACGCCGCTTCATCTTTCCAATGCGAGGAACGAAACGTTAGCATTTCCAGTCCGCAGTCAGATGTAGCCTGTAAACGTACGAATGGCCCGTGTCGGCACCGCAGGCGGCTGACTGTTAGCAGGAACCTGTCTTCATGTTGCCGAGTCCATCTGTTGGCCACAATGCAGAAGCGCCAGCGCAGTCGGAAGGCCGTCTGGCTGAACCGATCGGCTCATCACCGGACGCCGATTCGCAAGGACTGGTGGACAGGCGATTGGCTGTGGTTTGCGGACAACTCGAAGGTTTCAAGCTTGAGGTTGAAAGCTTACTAGAGAGAAACCAAGAGAAGCTTACTAATCGAAATCCTGATGGTGGTTGTTTTTTCGACATTTGATATTTTACCTTGTAGTTGTTTTTGTATGTGCTTTCCACCTTGATTATATGTCGGCGGCTCTTGCCCAATAAATTTCACATATTCTGGAAAAAAAAAAGCTTGAGGTGGACCAGTTGAAGGAGCAACTGAAGGCGGCGCGTGCGGATTTTGAGGCGGAGTGCAAGTGTAACGGAGCCTTGATGACCAGTAACGAGGCCCTGATGACCAGTAACGAGGCCTTGATGACCACGGCGGAGAAACTGGAACTGGATAACTCATCTTTAACCACGACGTGCAGCACGCTGTCAGTCCAGCGTGATCAGCAAAAAGTCACCACTGCTGCCGCTAGACATGCCAGGGAAAACGCGGAATGGAAGCCC
Source organism: Paramacrobiotus richtersi (assembly GCA_034698045.1). Classification (NCBI taxonomy): domain Eukaryota; kingdom Metazoa; phylum Tardigrada; class Eutardigrada; order Parachela; family Macrobiotidae; genus Paramacrobiotus; species Paramacrobiotus richtersi. The sequence continues at coordinate 6,400 of JAQGAU010005311.1, forward strand.
CAACTTGTCGAGAAAGTAGAGGATTCTCGTTTTTCCCGCAACCAGTCTAACAAGGGAACTATTTCAGGCCCCATATTCAAAAAATTCTCAAAACTTTTATGTAGACGCATAGGGTCCCTGTGAACTCTAAAAAAATATTTCTGGCTGCTGTGAAGCAGCTGCGTCTCTAGTGCCACTTTTTTTATGATAATGTAGCTGGTATGCTGTACATACGGGTCATTCAGACAGTATCGCTGTTTTTGCCTCTGTTCAATCAGATTTTTCAATGGTTCGGCTTACTAAAAGGCGAATCCTAATACTCTAACCATCGCAGCAGAGTCTGCGGTACAATTGTTTGAAAGGTCAAACGCGAGTTACTTCCAAAGGTTCAAGATACCGCTGAAAAACAGATCACGCCTATCTTGAGAGGAAGCACCGCGTACAGCGCCCGATCGGAATGGCTTTTGGCTGCAACACATCAAACACAGCAAAATTGACACTTTCACATTGCCATCGCCGAGGCCGACAGATTTTCGTCAAAGGTCATTAACAGCATAAAACGGCGAACTTTGTACAGGCGCTTTATATCCGTAAAAGTAAACAATCTGCTGGCAGACATTTGCTAAGCTTATTCTTCTTGCGCCTGCCGTTGACTTTAACTGCACACTTCTACTTATGATACAGCAACATCCTATCCTGGTATGACGGACATTTGTATAATCGGTTGATGGCACACATGTGGAAGTCAACGTAGAAGCACTTGAAACACAAGACCTTCTCGCACCAACTGCATTTTACGAATGTCGCGTCACCGCACAGCGCACAATCCAGCTCCTCGAACTTGAAACAGTAGTCTTGCGGACTAATAAAACGCGGTGGACGATCTACCAAGTAGCTTGAAGCATACCATGCGTAGCGCCAGGCATCCCGAAACCGTGGTGCGGTAAATAAGTGATGGATCAGCGCACACCGTTTAATGCGCTCGTCACGATCCCGTAGCTTGACCTGCAAATCTGTATCGTCCGATATTTCGATTACATATTCACATATTTTACGGTCACAGATCTTCCATGGTCGATTCAAGTACACATTGCAAGGCTGAGCGAACCTTGTAGTACCGGCTGGAATTTTTTCACAGTCCATGTGCTGAGCCGGACAGATTTCTTTGATTGCGCTCCACATCATGTCGGTATCTCTGTGTCCGGACCACGAGTCGAGTACCAGAAGAACATCGCCTTTACCCGATAACGGTGAAGCAAAGCCATCTCGCATATAGTAACGCACATGTTCTTTCGTACACTTGCCAGATTTGGAACACAGCAAACAGATGTTTGGTGGAGAGATAACGTGTTCACCGATTATGGGTCCAAACATGCAGTTCTTTTCACTTGTTTCTTGGAGTACAATAAACAAGGGCGACAGCATTTCCCCATCTGCAGATATAGTTGGTTGAATCGTAAAACTGTGCGTGGTGGCATCCACCGACTGGACTCGCGAAATCACCGTCTTTTCCCCCCTGAGGTCGAGTGTTCTTCCGGTGTAGTGCTCTAGATTTATACCGGCCTGGTCGGTGTTGAACACATGACTTGCTCCATACACCTCCAACCGTGCACTGACTCTTTCCACAAATTCGGCAGCCTCCAGAATTTTATCTGTATGGTCCGCTGAGAACGACGAGGAAACAAACTTCGTGATCTTCCTATAATCAATTGTACATAAATATCAGCAAACAATGATCCCGTTTTCAATGACGTTAGGAACGAAGTTACGCTCATTACGATCCCGATACCGTTGAAAGCACTAATAACAAAACAATACGTTCGTTTAGAAAAAATTCTTTTGTGTGATTAAGTACACAAAACTTCGTCGCTGACAACGCCGAAAGCCGTCACTCATAAAGTAACTTTAATTTCATCAATCAGAAGCAGTGAGTTTGATTCGAAATGCTTTCATGGAATTTTACAGGACCAGTATGTCTTATGCAGTTCAGGTACCTAGACACAATGGTGTTAGCTTTCTTAAAGCGCACAAGCCATGTTGCGGAAGCCTTGAATCCATCCAGTTTAACTTCCTTGTTAGCTTCAAGTGCCCAGCGCCTTAAGGTAGAATCGTGAACCGTCACGTGAGCATTTCGTTTCTCCAAGAATTTCTCCAAAACAATGCTGTATATTCGTTCGAGTTTATCCAGCTTAGTACCGCCAGCAGCAAGTTGTTTCTCCCATTCGTACAGCTGTCGGACATCCGGTACCCTTCTATATCTGTTTCGAACGGTTTCATAACGAAGGCGACCAGACTGTCCACTGTTCCAGTATGCAACAATTTCCTTTTTTTCCTCAAAGGAATAGCCATGAGAATCGACTGGTTCTTCGGGTGTTGGCTGATACGTGGATCCCTCTGTCCCTTGCGAAGCCGTTGATGTCGAAGATTGACTTAACTGACCGGCAAGGAGAGACATGCGTTCCATTTCGAATTCGCGATACATCTGGCGAACCTCATCCATCACGATGGCTGCATTCCCGCACTCCTCGTCCAAATCCAGCACTGTTTCACTTTCAAACGTGTAGAATTTGCTGCAGTATTCATCAATGGTGCCTAGCACATATTTTAAGCAGTTGCAACAGCTAGTAGTCTTCGGATTTCAATGCCTAAAAAGGGTGTTGCGCAACCCGTACCTTTCAGCTGAGCTGCTAGTGCTCGTTCAGCTTCCACAAAAGGGGTTTTTCGATGTCCGTCTGCTTCACACAGTTGGTCGAGAAGCTGGACAATATTATAGTGATTGATTCGAGCCATCTTTACTTCTAGAAAGTCGCAAGCTATCTGTTGCCACACCTACTGTGTGGAAATGGATCGAAACTCTCAAATAAACTGACGCTCGTCACTGCGCTGGTAGCCTGGTATGCAGCACCATGTAATGCACGACCATTGGGCAGTGACTACTTGAATTCTGATAAACTTCGCGTCACTCATGAGTCCACAGACGCTACAGATTGTTAACTGGGCAAATATTTGGTCAGTTTACAAGTGTTTTTTTGCGTACAGAAAAATATTCATCAAGTAAACGTCGTGGTAAGTACATTGAACCTATGCGTAGCAAAATCGGACTTTCAAAAATCAAGAAATCTTGTCCATGGTGATCACAGCAGCCAGAAATATTTTTTTAGAGTTCACAGGGACACTGTGCGTCTACATAAAAGTTTTAGGAATTTTCTGAATATGGGGCCTGAAATAGTTCCCTTGTAAGAAGGAAAATCTGGAACAGGATGGTTGGTTCTACGTATCCAAGATGAAACAGCTGAGAACTGAGGAGCTAGAGGAGAAGGTGAAAACTGCAGAGGCCAACGCGGAAGCGAACAAGGGGCTTAAGTCAACGGTGGCCGCACAGGCCGTAATGCAGGCGACCATCGCGAAACGAGGAAGTCAAGAATTACGTCGATTACCTAGCTGGCAGATTCCTACCGCAAGTTTTTTACGATGCTTTTCTTTGCGCACTCATTATCTCTTGTTGTGCGCTTAAGTTGCGATTATGTTGTCGCTTGATTGTAGCAGCCGTGTCGGGCTAAGTTTATTTGTTTGTTAACATTTAATGCATTTAACAATCTTTTACGATGCCACTATGTACAGAGTCACTAACCCTACATGCAAAGTAGAAGTAATAAAATAGAATAACTGAATGCACTTTCCTATTTACTTGCTATAGCACAAAACGATCTGGTCATTTCAAGTTAACAATGTGGCCTGTAAGAATTTGTACGTACAGATGTGCATTGCTCGCACATCGTACTAAGCTGCCACTTCGTTACCAGCGTGCAGTGGCTCATATTAGCACAGCCAAATCGATTCACTTTAACTCATCGGCTTGTCAGTTCTCAGTCCGTCAGTAGCGCTTGAGATTGTGGTATGCCTTCTCGCAGTAAACAAGTGTGTCTGTAATATATCGGTCGTCGAGGCGCAACACCAATTCACCATTTGAGTTTCGAAGCATATCCGGAGCCGGCTGGTTTTGTTCGCGAGGACGGTAAGCGGCCCGATGGAGCTACCAGAATGAACTGG
>JAQGAU010005312.1:0-10428 GCA_034698045.1 Paramacrobiotus richtersi
GAAAAAGTGGGCCGAACTCTGCCAACCAATCAAAAAAATCACTTGAGATTGGAAATGCGTTGGGTACTTCAAAAAATGTGAAACTGATGGAAAACTGTGAGTTTTATGCTGTTCACATCTTAGAAGTCAGTTCTGATCATAATCGAATACTAAGTCGGGAGGTAGTATGGATTGTTTGGATTATGGGGCGCGGCTGATTATTTGGCTGTGGCCATTCAGTGTAAGGCTGACGTCACAGGCAGAATAATCGCAATTCGAATAATCAACATAATCAGACGAACAATCCTTATGGTGAAACTAGCTATTGTAGGAAAAAAACTGTCCGGAATTTTCGCGATTTACCGAAGTATTTTTTTTAACATAGTCGCCTATGCTCAGAGACCAGAGTGGTGTAAGCTCCACAATGCACGTATTCTGTGGCTGCTGCATAAGGGCTATTCACCCTCGGATTCATTGATTTGTACTGGATACGGTAGCTGTGTAATTCCGGCTGTTCGGTATAAATACACTTTCTCCTGTTTAATATTCTCAAATGCTATTATCAGAAAATAATTCAATTCACTACGCTTAAGCGATAAGAAGGGGCCGCAATTGCCGCATGGCTGATTAAGCGGTGTTTGCGCCATTTTTTTTCAATAAGAATCCACTGAATCACAGCTCATAAACCCATTCGAAATATTCATAAAAGTAAACTACTCGTACCGATTCGGCATGATCTCATCGTTCAACTGCAGTATACACCCAGTATCGGAACTTCGTATTATTCAAGCTCAGCTTTCCCACAATTGTTAACTTATCCTTGCGGCAGTTTTTCCAGATGGATTGAAATCTGATTGCGAGCGGTACATCATACAGTCCGATTTCTGAATCACTGTTTCCTTGTTAGCCGTTTATACGAGACTAAGTGCTCCAAATATTTCCTGGGTAACAAGTTTTCCCACACCATACAGATACCTGAATATACAGCAATGGTCACGGTGGGAATTATTCTACTCGGAGGAACGGCTGTTGCAGTGATCCTACTAAGTAAGGAATAAAATTTAAATATTCCCCTACCAGTTCTGTGGCATTTCTCCGTTCTAATAATTTTATTACGATTATTATCCGTACATTTCTTACATTTTTGATTATCCGACTCGTGTTAAAGCACTTATTTTTTTACTTGTTTATTTGTTTACTTATTTATTTGTCTAGTAGACTGCATAAAAAAGCACAAACTATACTTGCATCTGTAGCGATGATAATAAACCGAACATAGTGATAATAAGCACTTTTAGCATAATCAGCCAGACAACCGAACACGTTTTTCCTGGCGTTATTGGTACTTAGAAAACAGCCAAGTCACACGACTTGTCAGGGTTATAATATTATAAAAAAATTACTGCATAGAATCACAACAGAAAGACCTTGCTAACCACCCAGCTATAGCAACTCGAAGTATCCCGATTTGCACATCTTTGATACCGTTCGAAAGAGCGTAATATGCAGGCGCTAGATCCGCTGTCAAACCTTGCCAGATGCTTAAAGTTCAAAAGTTATTCGAGCCCAAACTCACAGAATTTCCATAGGAATTTACTGAAAAGTCACTACAACACAATTCATTTGACCGCAGATCCAGAACCTGTACGTTACGCTCTTCCGAACGATGTCAAAGATGTGCTAGCCGGGATACTTCGACTTGCTGTAGTTGGGTTGTAAGCTTTCACATATGTATTTCCGAAGTATCGGGTCAAGCAGCTGGCACTGCCAAAACTGGCTTCCGAGCTGGACCGGTTCGGTTCACTGGCTGCCTTTAATTCCCGCGTACTGTTGTCGTCGAAGGCCGTGACCTTTCATTCAGATGTAAGAGCATGTACATAATATAGTTTCTACTCTTTTTAGGCATGTGGTCCGTGCAGCTCTATGCCGAAAACAAAAACCTGGACTTGCTGACCGCAATCGTACCGTTTCACATCATTTGCACGGGAGTAATGAATGTGCTAACCGCAGTGACCATCTTAAACTCTTATCTGCAGTGTCGCAATAATCCAGCCAAAAAGCTGACGCAGCTGCGTATATCCCTGTTGTATATTTTTGGCGTCATACTTTACATCCTGACGTCAGTCGTATATGCCATCTACGGTAGTGACCGCGGTACTCTGTCTACTGTATTCGTGTATGTTTATCTCGGCATCACTTTGGTTGCCCTGGTCAGCGGGAAGCTTGCCGTTCGATTTTGCGGAGCCGATATTCCCCTTGTGGAAGAACCCATTCTCAAGAAACTGCGGTACATCACGCGGATGCAGAATCAGCAAAGAAAGGAAGTAAAACGTATAATCAATGCCCTTCATCAGGCCTACCGTTAGCTGCACCAAACTGACTTCCAAAGCAGGTGACTTCAGCGTTCGCGGATCCTGCGTATTTTATTATAGTCACGTACGCTTTCCGTTTTCGCATGCTTTTATTGTTTAAGTATGGCGGCAGTTTTTGTATCCTGATGAGATAACAATGTGCTCGCATGCTGTTATTGTAATTTAATTTTTGTGTTATGTCATATATTATTTAGAAATGTAACTAAGCACTCAGACTTTTAACGCGCATTCAAAGTTCTTGGTGCATTTAAAACTTTGTTTCGTATTCGCTGACAAATAACGTACATAAACCCAGTGTGCTACCTTGTGAGTTATTGTAATTGCGGTTTTGTAACGACCGGTTTGCTTAATGGACTTCTGAACTGGCAATAAAGGGGAACACGCTGATAGTTTCGCGCACAGATCGTTTCTGCATCTATGTGTCCTTTTGTCACCAAAAGCAACACCCCATCCTGTTTTATTAGACCGCGCACAAGGAGAATCTCCGGCCAGATCCAGATCTGGATCCAGATCAGCAAAAGTAGTTGAAACAATTACCAGTTAATCGCCGGCTGAATCTAATTGATTGCGTTCGCCTAATCGCTGATTCGCCGCGTTGAATCTAATTGGATCCACCGGCATTCCACTGATTCTCATGGTCCGATAATGTGCCTTTTTCGCCTTCATAAGCGCATACAAAATAAAACCGATGTACAATCAAATTCTGACAGATTCACATACAACAAAGTGAGCGATAATAAACGGAGTTCAGGCTGTTTCTGTTTTTGCATTTTGAAAGATAAAAGTTGCGCACCAGAAAGTTAGACAAATATTAAAATAGAAACAATACAGAAACAAATAAAATTTTCGGGGCTGCAAAGATAAAAACAGGCAGGAAAAATTCTGAAGACCTTCTAGTTGAATTACTGTTCTACAACAAATTTCGTGCTTATACACATAGCCATCTATACCTATTTACCGCAAAGCCACCGATACAAATTATCTTGCGAATTGCAGTGCGACGAACACGGCGTCACAACAGTGTAAGGTATCAGCAAAAGAAAGTGTTTTCCTGGAAATCCCGGTTGTGTTTTGACTGGTTTCTGTTCCTTGACTGCTAGCACTATTAATGGAAAGAAAATTCAGGCAGATATGCATTTTGAACTTGATTACCGTTCTACCAACATTCGGAATTATTAACTGTATAAAAATCAAGTAGGTTAGGTATTTTATAAATCATTTGTACCTGTAAGCAGCTATGGTATTTTTGGTTTTGCAGTGCAGATTTCTCGATGCACCAAGGCTTTTCAGCCTCGCTTTCGTTCCTCTGTACTCGTACAACTGGTGATTCGGTAATTCCTGCTGTTCAATACACATTCATGCATGTAAACGGCAAACATTCAATTCCAATCAGTTAATCAGGAAAAAAATCAGCTAACTCGTATGTATGTGCGACAAGACGGATCCAAAATGACCGTATGGCTGCGGTTTACTCTATTTCATTCAGTGCAGTAAGAACCCGATGAATCACAAGTCGAACAATCCATTCGTAATATTCATAAAAATATACCACCGACGTGGTATGATCTCATCGTTCTGCTGCAATATGGTACATACAGTATTTAAGCTGAATGCTCCTACAATCGTGCACTCATTCTCGCAGTAAACTGGATCGAAATCTGAGCGGTATTGCTCTTTAAGACTGTGTAACGGTTAGCCATCGTACGAGATTTCCCTACTCGACCGATATCTTGGGGTAGAAAGTTTGCGAAACTCTCTATCTGGAGCGCTGGAAAAGGTCATGGGTGGAATTCTCATCCTGCTGCTAGGAGGAACGGTTTTTGCACTGGCCGTCGCAAGTAAGGAACAGACGCGATATGAATGGTCTATTCTAATAATTTCATTTCAATTATGATCGCCATGCACTGCTTTTTGCTTGGCGACGACCCGCAACAGTAAAGGTGTTGTTCTTTCATGCAGTAACAAACTTTAGATGGATCATTAGGTATTTTAGTATAAAGTAGTGCTAATAAGCCGTTCAACGTGAAACTATCATTTAGAAGCACTTGTTGAATGCAGTCAAAACATAATCAAACATTATTCTTCTGGTATTTAAAAACCAGTTAACTGTACGCCGTGCATGCCAGAATTACTTGCTACGTAAGTTCTGCGTTTTGTTTATCGTAGAGTATTCTAGTACATCACTTGATACCCTGAAACTAATGTTTAAGACCTTGCACAGCTTTCCCATTTATCTTTTACAAAAGTCTTAATTTTGACTGCTGGCACTGCCAAACTCGTCATACGATTCCGTCGCCGATTTCAAGCTTGTAAAATAAAGCTAGTTTTGACGCCCTTATGCTACAATTGCCGCATAGCGTTTCTGGAAAGGTCATGGAATTCAGTTTCTACTCTTTTCAGGATTTTGGATCGTGCAGCTGTATGCTGAATATAGAAACTTGGACTACATGACCGCATCCATACCGTTCAACATCATTTTTACAGGACTACTCTATGTGATGGACGCAGTAACTATCGGAATGTGTTTCTGTGAGTGGCGAAACACAGCCACAAAGGTGACACGCCTGCGCATCTCCCTGTTGTACTGCATTGGCGCTATACTCTACATTCTGACGTCAGCCCTGTATGCAGATATTATCCAAGGCGGTGACCGCGGGACTTGGTCTACCTATTGCGTGTGTGCTTATTGCGTCAGCGGTTTGGTTGCCGGGACCTGTGGGATGCTGGCTGCTGGATTCTACTCGGCCGATAATCCACCTGTTGGACAAATGATCCGCGAGGACCTGCGAAACACCATTCGGAACTGCGGATGCCAAATAAGCAAAGGACTGGTTGAACGGAAATGTCAAATGAGTGCCGCTTGACCAAGTTCTTGGCTGCTATCAAAATTACACTAGATGGACTTCTCGAGGCGGTGACTTTAGCGTTTGTGTATCGTGCATGACATTATGATTAAGTCGCATACGCATAATCATATCTTCGCCATTTTCGCGCGCTTCTCTTTTTTGTGCATGGTACTGCTACCGCTTTTGTATTTAGATCAGAAATGTTATTATACTCGCATGCTCTTAATATTGTCATTCTGAGTTGGTAATACCGTATTTGCAGCTGTTCGCAAGTCAGCGCACATCCTAAGTTTTGAGTGCTTTTAAACTTACAATAACTTCATCACCCATAATCTGTGTGCATGTAGTTATCACCAAATTGACTGACACCTTCTATATAAATTACCTGATTATTCTTTTGAAGGTTCCGTCAGCGTACGAACCATACAGTGCGTTGCGTTACACTACATACTACGTGAAGAATAAACGTCATTCACAGTTGCCATAATCGCAGTTTTGTAGAGACAGATTCGCTTTATTGATTCTTAGTTCTGAGTAAAGGGGAACGCGAGATAATATCAAAGCCTTTTCGGCGCTAGAAACTTCGGTAAATGGTCATTGAAAGATAACAACCTGACATCCACAAGAAGCAACAATGGTTGACACGGCCGGTATTTTCCGGAAATCAGAACAATAAATTATGTATAACACACTGAATAAAAAACTTTTGTACATGTTCCCGTTACCAGGAATAAAGTACGTGAACATAACGCAAACATAGACAGTGTTTGCACTTCGATGTGCTAAAAGATTTAGTCATACCATGGGGAATTCGGGTCGTAAAAACATGCACATATTAAACTTTAAGAGAGAATGTATACGTCATATGGGTAGCGGGTGCAGCCAGTTATTAACAGTCATCAGTTGATGCGTAAATCTAGCAAATATTACATTTCGTATATAACGACCAGGTCCAGTATCGTGGGGCAGATATCGATAACTGCGAATAAAGCATACGATCCGAAACGACGATGGGTACAGTGGAATAAGCCAAATAGTAGAGAGGCCCATGGCATTCATACAGGAGAATAAACGAACTGAGATTATTGGGAAGTCATTTTTTAATTAACGCTATGGCTCGGAATACTTTCGGAACTCAGAATATACATATATTTTATCAGCGACGCCGCCTCCCAAGATACCATGTGGTAGTTGGGGATGACCTTTTGTACAAAGAGCACGAGGGTAGCATGGAATCGGTATCATCTAGCTGATCGTTTTCTTGCAGATCGATTCCCGAACGCTTGCCCAAGTACCATGAAACTGGCCCTGCAGACCTCTTACCCAGATACCAAGTTGCTGTGTCGGTCCCCGTCTCGGGGATGTATCGAGCAAACGGTGCTGACGCTGTCATGCGTTTACCCAAATACCAGTTAGCCAGTGGGGAACGCTTGCCCAGATACCAAGACACGGGTCCGGAAGCTGAACGGGATCGCAGACGGGATGCCTGTTGACCTGACGTGGGGTTCTGTTCCCGGCGCCCGAGCCGCACAAACGCCAGAGCTTTGCTGAATGATGCACTGCTTGATCCTCCGTTTAGAAAGGGATGAGCATCCATCGCAGGCCTTGGCATCATAATTTGACATAAACGTGCGAGATTGACCAAAGTTTTACCGTGGAGACTGCGGGGTCTCAGGCAAGGATGCTGGCTAATGTCCGGCATTGAACGCTTTTCGAGTGATGGATCCACTTCCAGCTGGTTGCTATCGTCAGCGATATCATCACTGTTATAATCGTCGACACTTTCTCGCTTTCGACGGCCTAAATACCAAGCGGCTTTTGGTGATTTGGAATTTTGACCGGGAGCAAACTGGGACATCGATGGCATGGAACGGGTTGGCATCTGTGGGGAGTAGTAGGAGGAAATCCAGTTTTTCAGTCTGGCAGGGTCACAATCTTTACATACTGAGCGCAGGTTACCTGTCAATCAACATAATCAGTTTACACTGCGGAGTTGTGATTTTGTTGTTTATCGCATAAAAGAATGTCAAAAACAAAAATGTTTTTGTCTAACGGTACACACTGTACTTGTACTGTACTATGGTACGTCATACTGCATGATAGTGTTGCACTGCGCGCAATGAATTAGCAGCACTTATTTGGTAGCGCCGCTATCTTACTCCATTGCATTACTGCATTATTCAAAAACCAAAGCGAAAGGGGCAAACTATGAGTTAATCACTTTCATGGTAATGATCCAAAATTTTTGTAAGTACATATAGTACATGCTGACCAAACATGCTTGGACAAGGGGCGATCATGGGGCAAATTCTAGTGTAAATAAATTTCTTCGACTTTTATTCGAGCGAACGAACCGCGGTGCAACCCTTATTTATGGCACAAACTGATACGCACGCCATTCCAACTTACGGTATACTTGATAAAGTTGCTGGATATCGTCCACATTCTTAATGGTAACCGATGGTACGAGATCCGGGTCTAAAAGGTCACCACTGGGCGAAGATTCGTCGAGAAAAAAGCGTGGCACATGTTGTGCATTAAGCGGTGCACAGCAGCAAAACAGAAGGCACAGTGTGGGCAGGGTCAACCGACCTGCAGATTGCGGTCCATGTTTTTGCCGCCTTGCTCCCGATCTCACTCCTGTTTTACGATAACATTGCGCTTCTTGCTGTGAAGAATAACAGGTGCTGACCAGCGCGGTCATTGCTGTTAATGACACGCGGTAGCATGCGTGTTTTAACCAGTGCGAGCAAAACTGCAGTTAGAAAACACAAAATCTGACAGATGAGGAAAGATTCGCCTTATATCGTGATGATGATAAAGACCATATATCTTTGTGGTGTTTTATATACGAGTGCGTTTGAGCAGTTAATCCTACAGCGCGGACGGAAAATGTAAAAGATTTATTGCTGGTAAACGCAATATCTTGAAAGTGGCACACTTAACCGCATGTGGTCCTTGCGCGCCATTAAAGCAGTTCCCGCGTTGTTTTTCCCAACTTGCGTTTGGACAGTCGGTGTTCTTGTTAAAGCATTTATTAATTTATCTTTTGGCTGCATCTTGAGTCGATTGCTCAAAAAGCGGAAGTCGAAAACTGCGGGAAATACACGTTTCATGGTCCAAAAGGCTGCTGACGAAGGTACCAAGCATCGAGTCAACATGCACAAACGGGTTAGGTCCTGGGTAGTATAAATATTCATAGCAGCGCAGTATTGTTTTAACGGTGATGTGGCTAGTTTTCATCAGCGTCAGATTGCTCGTATTTGGTAGGCCCGATAGCCTTTACGGCTCGTTAGATTCTGTGCGTCCGGACTTCATAACAGCAGATGAACCCGGCGAGAATCGTGGGCGAGAAGGGCGTAACAGCCGACGTTTTCAATGTTTGACGGATGCTGCCCAAGTTACCGAATGTATACTATGACCTTTGATAGACGTAGCACTTCAACACATTTGCCTTTAGATACGCGGTTATGAATGTGCTCAAGAAAATTTTGAACCTTCAGTTTCAAGCTCTAGGTCATTCGGCGTAATTTTAGAAGCCAATAGGGAGTCTACTACTCACCGTGATATAGCTGTTCCATACTAGGACTTGAGATCTTTGATTTGTTTTTCCAATGCACTGAAAGATCCGAAACCGAATTTCTCTTAAATGAACTATGGTGGTCACTGAAACAAAAACAGGTGACGTGGTTCACCCACTGTAACCACTCTCAGCAAGCGAATTACCGAAAGTATGCTGGGTACCGTACCAGAATGCGAAGATCCTGAAAAACTGTAGGTCCTGTTATATCTGGACTCTAGAACAGGAAAGTGCGTTCGGGTTGTTTTGTTTTGTTTTAACAAACCCGCCATACTTCTTGGTGACACGTACGTATTGTACCTTTAGTACTTACAGCGGATTAAAGTTTTGAACGGAATGTGCCTCGTGAGATATCGCGTAAGTATTTCAAGCAACCGATCATTTCGATATGGGCAGTACAGCGCGTGCTAATGGCATAGAGCAATACAGTCAAGTTTTCCGGGGGCCAACCGGCGAGTCATGGTTGTCGTGTAAAATAGCTGGTGTCACAGCTTTGGTTAATCATTTACTGCTGGCTGACTTACCCACGTTTGACCATACATTTACATTTTGTAGAAAAACTTTTTCTGTTGTCAACAACTTCAAGTAATATCCATAGCTGTGAGTTACAGAAGGAGAAGGGCTTTCGTTTATCGTGTAAATTAGCTCCGTCATTCTGCAGTTTAAACGGCATACCGTAAACTTTAAACACTTTTTTAAGGATAGATAAACAGCTTTTGATTTTCTTTGAATCATTTGCATGTGATTCGTGAGTTCACTGAAGTTATAACACTACAATTAAAAAGCTAATTGTGCAGAAGAACACTGCATGTTTTTCGCTTTTGCGTTCGACCGTAGCTTGAAATCGATTCCAGTATGAATTATATAAACGCTGACTGCATTTTTCCCTCCGAAGCGATTTATTCAGTTAGTTTGATAAGAAGTAATTAGGGTAAAAGGACAGCGGTTGTTTACTTGTGGATTTCGGGGCCAACTTAATGGTTTGGCATGCGGCAGTCTTTTCTCCGCCCCTAACACAAACATTGTTCCACTTTTTCGTTTGCAGTTTTAACGTTCGGTAATCTAGCTGTTCTAGTACAAAATCCACCCATGCTTTCTTTGAGGACTGTCAGCACCAAGTACCAACAGCATTTGAGTCTTTCAAGGCAGCGTTATAATTTGCACAGAAACACAGTCGAACAGAAAAATGCAGAACCCATAGAGCGAAAATCGTTACAACTTCTATATCGCAAGTTGCAACATACACACCAAACATTGGCACACAAAACTGTACAGTAAGTTTGTAAATCACAAGTACGAGACCATAAGTATCTGCGCCACTTTGATCACTTTAACATTGTCACGCTCCACCAGTGTATATACGCGAGCTTGACCTGTCATTAGTTGTTCATACTCGATATTTTAATGTTTTTGAGTGTAAATAGTTTTGCAAAATTTTTATGCACCTTCGCTTCTAATAAATGAAGGCTGCTCGTTGTAAGTCTTCCCTTAATATCCGTTAGCGCATATCCACTGCTTCCGCATCGCAGGTAGCTGTAAATTATTGCTAATGGATATGCCCTTACCGGCGCGGCGTTGTTTAATGGCTCGAAAATGACATATAAGCCGCGATGCGCATAAAGCACGCGCCGTTTGGCAATATGAGATTATA